>MU681006.1:162663-224707 GCA_026770625.1 Nicotiana glauca | reverse complement strand
TTATGTGTACCGCGTCGCATGGAGGATTCGCGAGCGGGATAATAGATCACATTAAATTAATAATTGGATTTTTCTAGAAGACTTAAGCTTCGTTTTCTAAAATTTATAAAGAGAATTGACTATTTCTGGACATTTTCTCTACGTTGATTTCCTGACTGTTTATCTGTCTGTGTGTTTATTTTGGAACGGGCCGAACGCCTCGGCAGATTAATAGATGCATCTATAGGCGCGCCTTCGACCCTCGGCAAGTGCACATTTAATTCTGTTGGATCGGGTCGTCGCCTCGGTATTATTTGCGCATGCTTATATTGCTGCCTGGATTTATTTAAGTTGTTACATGCCTCATTATGGCTCGAGATCATATTGTTAATAATGAAAAGAAACCTTGGAAATTTCATATGAAGGAATTTCGTATTTACTTGTTTCCTCTATTTGGATAAAAATCATGCTAGATAATAAATCCACTGTTGATATGTATATTGAGAATAAATAATCGTTGGACCATTAGAGTGAGTCAATGTTGGCTATCTCGTCTCTACCCCTTCGGGATTAGGCGGGACACTCACTGAGTACACGTTGATTACATACTCATACTACACTTCTGTGCATTTTTGTTGCACAGGTTCATGATATATTAGCGGCCTACTGGGCGCAGTAGCACGGACGTTTCTGGGACTAGGTGAGCTGCAAATTTGCGAGGCGACCTGCAGCTAGTGTAGTTCCTTTCTGTACTATTGATTCTTTATTCCATTATCAGTAGTCGCTCATACACTTGTGACACCAGGTTCTGGGATGGTTTTCGAAAGGTTTGATTTAAATGTTACTGTTAATTTGAATTGAAGAAAAAACCCTTTTATTTGTGAAAATGGAAGGAAATTTCTGGAATTTGATGTATTTAGAAAGGATTTTTTTAAAATTGGAAATCTAATTGGCTAGCCTGACAGCGGTGCCCGGCGCCACCACGACCCTTAGGGGGTTTTGGGTCATGACATAAACCCTAATAGCTTCAAACCCCATCAAATTGATGTCACACAATCTCCTCACCTTCTTCATGACGAATTCATTATTAGAAGCACTCGAATCTTACCGAAGTTGATTTATTTTTAAATCTAAAAGGGGAGCAGAATCCTAGGGTTTTAGTGAGTAAGTTTTCTTTACTTTTCCTCATTATTCAAAGTAGTCGCTTCTTCATGTTTGTCGTTCTTTTCTGATTAGTTAATGTAGGTTTTGATTTTATTTGTTTTTCTCATTTTTCTTATCGATTCATCTGAACCAGTGTTTGAGTGCGTGGATCTGTTTCTGATTGGTTTGATTTTCTTTTAATCAATAATAATAATAATTTGTTCATTTGTTAATTTAGTTAGGGTTAAGTTCTTTAAATTTGGGGTTAAGCATGTCGTAGTTTAGTTTAAATGTGTTTCTGCTGTTTTGTTTAGATTCTCCAGGTCAACTGATAAGTGTTTTAAGTTATCGTGTGCAATTAAAGTATATTTCGATGGGTTTGATAATGTGTTTTAACCATTTAATTACTGCAATTTTATTTAGTTGTTAAGTGGTGTCCATTGATAGGTTTAACTTCATAATTAGTTTAATTTGTCCAGCTAGTTTGATTTTAGGGGATTGTTTGATTGTGAACCTTTGATTCTAACCCTGTTTGTTTAACCTTAGTCAAGTGGATTGTTTGGTTATAGCTGATAGTATGTAGTTAGGGTAAAAGAGGCTGGGGTTAGTTGAGGAAAGACTAGTAATTTCAGGGGTATTCAGGGATATTTTGGGTACTTAAAATGGGTTAGAATGCTGTAGGTTAAACTAGAACACCCTAGAATCTTCTAAAATAGGGCCTCAATTCTAGTTTCAGGAACTTAGGGTAATAACTTAGGAAACAAGTTAAAACTTTAGGACTAGTGAACAAAATCTGAAAATAAAAAGGGGAAAAATGAGTGAATGAATTCTAGAAGCTTCCTCCCCCTTTCTTGCCTATAAAAGGCAGCCTACATGCCTTCTTTCACAAGTTTCAATCTCTGAAAAATTCCCCAAAATTTCCAGTTTCTAATTTCTCCCAAAAAAAAATTTATGCAAATCTGAGCCTCCAAATTTGGATTTCAAATCCAAAGAAATTCAAAATTTGAATTCTTATAGTTAAAAACTTCTTTTAGATCTTAATTTCTTCCAAAAAACCCAAAACAAACAAAAATTGCAGTAGAAAACTCCAAAAACACTGTTTCATTGAATTCTCTAGGTTAATTTTTGAGTTTTATGCATTAATTCTCATCCTTAGCTTGACATTGAAGTGCTGACATTGTTGAGTGTTCCTGGATCCAGTTTCCAGCTCATTAGGGTCTGTTCAAGTTGTTTCTAGTTGGTTTATTGGTTGATTTGGGTTTGAAACATTCCCTGGGCTGATTTCATGCTAGACTGGGTATGTTCGAGTCATTTTGGGTTGTCTACTGGTTGTTTGTCATCGCTGGGATTCTAGACTCATTGCTATTGTTTTCCTGTGGCTATGAACTGTTGTTTGATCCTGCAAACTCCCTACTACTACTGCTGACTCCATCTCCTTCTTTGTGTTCAAATTTCCAGGTACATGTCCTGATTTGAAGCAACGTGATTGTACAGTTGAAAAATGGAATAGACTTGCTGCCTGTTTTGTTATAAATTTGTTGCGACTTGTTAATGATCTTATTGTAAATTGATTCGAATTGTTAGGACTTTGTACTGTATAATTTAACTGTAAAGCTGAGTTTAGTTATAGATTATGTTAGCTCATAGGTTGGTTTTTATGTTTATTTGGATTGATGAACTTTTTAACTCACCTTGGGCTGTTCTGAATTTCAGTGTAATAAAAGATAGTGTGTAGTGATATTAGATTTAATTTAGTCAAGGTTGATCTGCTTAAATCCCCATGTGTTTAATCGAATAGCAATTGAAGCATGAACACCAAGTATGATGAAATATAGCTGAGTTTGTTTGCTGTCCCAAAACTGATCCCACTTCCTTTTCATGTCCAATACATTGTGTGGTAATTAGAGGTCAGAAAATTAAAAACAAGCACAACGTAAGGCTTCCAGTTAAGTAGTCCATTATCTCATCAAGCTTATTTGTTGATTCCTTTTTCATGTAAAGTTTTATCTTGAACAAGTTTCGTCAATGAATTGTAGTTAAACCACTTATTGAACCAAATTTGTTGGCCCGACTAGTTTGAACTATAGAAATTGAATAAATCATGATTGGATTTTGTCTTTGTCACACTAGTCTTGAACAAAAGCCCATATATATTCCTAACCAGCTTTATAGTTGAAATGTGCACAAAATATACCCCGGGCCTAGTTCTTTCAACATCAAGCCAAATTATGTATTCAGCCTTGGATACAGGCTCACTGAATCTGTTTCATTGTGAATCGGGCCTCATGCACAAGCCTACGACACCCTCACCAAACCTCTTGAAATTCACAATACACAATTTGAAATAATTTCACCATTTGAGAGTATTAAGAGTGTCGAGGCTTTGAGAGTGTTAAGAGTGTAATTCACAATTTGTAATAATTCTAAGTTTGGGTTTCTCGAGCTAGGTGGCACACTTAAATTAAGAGGGTATCCTCTTGTTGAAGTGTGGACTTGAGCTTGAGAAGCCCGAATTCCAATCAACAGTTTACTAATAATATTGAATAATTGACTAGGCCCTTTAGAGACAAATTAAATAGAAAATCGTAGTTTGCTTTAGACTGGCCTTAAACAATAAAATGAGGTGAGCCCCGCCAAATAAAAATGCATAAATTACGGGGCCCTCTTTAAGTGCTTATATTAAAATACTTAGAATTCGGGGCGTGCCGTTTAGCGAATTTCACGGCCTCCCGCAAAGATAATAATCCGTTAGTCGTTGTAGGCGCGCTTTTAATAATTTTACCTTCTTAAATACAGGTGTGCATTTCATGCAACCTAAATCCAACTCCCAAAATGTTGAATAAGAATTTGTCGAGGATCCGGGTACATTTCATGTGACGTGATCCAAAAATACGTTTTTTATACGACGTTCACTTTCTTAAAAATTAACTAAAAGCGGTAAATAATCCTAAAATTGCACTGTAGGTTTGAACTATAAAAAATAGATTTTTAGACATTTATAATAATTTAAGCGACCGTGCTAGAACCACGGGATCCGGGGTGCCTAACACCTTCCCTCGGGTCAACAAAATTCATTATTCAGAATTTCTGGTTCGCAAACTCCATTCGGGAAGTCGAAATTTTCCTCGATTTAGGATTCAAGATAAACCAGTGACTTGGGACACCAAAAGCCAAACATATCCCAAATGGCAAATTTAATAAATAAACAATCTCATTTCAAATAATGTCACTTTAAATGGAAAAACTCTCTTATACATTTATCCTTCGGGGTAGGTGTGTAAAAAAGGAGGTGTGACAGCTCTGGCGACTTTGCTGGGGAGACGAACCCAGAATGTCGATTCAGGGTTCAAGAATTCGAGCTTAGTACCATTGTTATTTTTGGCTTTATCTGATTTTCTACATGTTCCATGCTATATGTGCTACATGTTTTACCGCTTTGATATTGGTTGAAATTGTATATATAAACTGTCACGAATCCCTTCCTCTCTTTGAGTCTTCTACATCATGGAGAAGGGTGCACTTTGTGTAACTACTCTTCTGTTTAGAGTCTTTCCCAATTTAGAACAAGGTTGGATAAGTTGCTAAGCCGGCGGAGCTTCTGTATCTCAGGTACGCTGCCTCCCCCTAGGCTCGAGTTGTCCGCTCGGGTAAGCCAGGTCTAGATCAATAAACCTAGGATTTAAACCTAGAAGAACAAAAACTCATGTCGGATCCCTAGTAGGACGTTTGTTTGCATCATGTGCATTTGAATTAGGGGACTCAACACAGGAGTTGGGTCCGTCTAGGATAGGTGACCTGAAATGAATTGACCATCGTGATGCATCTTACGTGCTACTTGCGCATTTATTTGCTCGGCTTTGCATGTTGACCGGCTTTTCTAAATGAGTGAAAATTGAGAAAAATAAGCAGTGTTAGGACTAAGTGAGGGTGACCATTCATTTTGAAAAACCCAATGCCGAAATAGTACCGAAATGCTGCCGGATTTTTGAAAAATGAAAACAACAATGAAAAAGAGAAAAATATTTGAAAAAATACAAAGAAAAGTGTTGTTCAAAATAGTTTTGATTTTGGCAAAGCTGCCCGAACTACGCTGGTTTGATTCTCACTGGATGTGAGATACATAGGCAACCCTCATCGGGTCCAACCTCCCTTTTGCAAAAATAGCCAAAAAATATCAAAATTTTAATTTTTGTCATAAATAAGTTGGGTGATGCCATTCTTGTCTAAAATAAGCCGAATATCCCCAAAAGGATGCCGGAAGGCCGTTTTTGCAAGAATAGCCACCCTGAGTCATTTTTAAATGGCTTACGGGCACAGCCTTAAAATCTTCCTCCCAGAAGTGCTGAAAGGCCATATTTGCAAAACCAAGTCCTTGTTTTCTAATAAAGAATTTTTGCAACAATAGCCATTTTTCAAAATAAATCATTAAATTCCCCTTAAAATAAATGTGCAGGATGAATCCATGTAACATTGAAACCTTCTCAGTCCTGTGCGAAATCCCCTTGAAACTCCATATGTGGTGGCATGATTTGGGAAAAGGAAGCAGAGACACTATGGTCAAGATTTTGGGCGGTGTCGTCGATTTATTAAACGTCAAAAAAAGGAAGGATATTATTGAGGCATTAATACCATTTTGGGACCCGACACGTAATGTATTCCGGTTTTGATATTTTGAACTCACACCTACACTAGAAGAGATTGCGGGATACGCGGGTCTCAACGGGAACCTCCGGAGTAGATACTCATTGGCCCCACGACCGGTAACCCTTCATAGGTTCTTGGACTTGTTGAGCATCAGTCGGGACATTCAAGACCCGCATTTAGTAGAGAGGTGTTGCACATTGCATTTCTTATATCATCGGTATGGTAACCCAAAAGGTTTTGAAGAGCCCAAAACCGGTTTGACACATGCCGGGAACAAAGACAAATGGGAAGCCCGACGGGGATTAGCCTTCATGGTAGCCTTTCTGGGAGTTGTGGTTTGTCCAAGAAAAGATGGTCACATAGACCTCGGCCTTGTAGGAATGCTGGATGTTGCCATTAAGAAATCTACTAGCATAGTGGTCCCCTTGATTGTAGCGGAAATGTACCGAGCTTTGACTAAGTGTCGAGAAGGTGTGAAATTCCTTCAAGGTTGCAATCTTCTATTACAGTTGTGGATACAGCAGCACCTCTATCATCGCACGGGGTATATGAACTACGGTTTAACCGGGATGAGTTGTATTGCAGAATTCGGGACCACGGTAACTGGTATGGAGTTCCCCGAGGGTACAAAGGCTTGGTCATCATGATTGAGATCTTTGACAGCGGACAAAGTTGAATGGGCTTTTGGGTGGCTTCCTACTACTGAGGTTGTGTACACATCATCAGACATACCTTACATTCTTCTGATGGGTATCCGAAGCATCCAACCTTATGCTCCCTACCGAGTCCTCAGGCAACATGAAAGATTCCAAACTAGTCATAATGATGAAGACCTGAGTGGGCAAGTCATTGAGTTAGGCCCGAAAGCTGCATTCCCTGAAGGCAAAATCCAACAAATATGCAATGAGTGCAGGTACCTCGAGCCTAAGACCATAGTACAGGACCAAGCTAGGGGAGAGGTAGATCCCAAATACTTGACGTGGTTTGGAAAAAGGTTTCAATACCTGAGAGACCCGCTAAAAGGCCACACGTGCAGCAATTCACCGACGGGGGCCATGTTCAATGGGATTGGCACGCCAGGGAAAATAAATACCGAGCAAGAATAGGAAAGTTGGAGCAACAGGTCCGAGATCTTCAATTCGAAAAGAGTGTACAGGCTGCAGCTGATGAATGTGATAAAAAGAAATTGGCCCAGGAGAATGAAGCTCTCAAGGCCCAAATTCAACAAATGAAAATAGATGCCAGGAATCAAGAAAGAAGCATGTCTGATGAAAGGTTGATTAAAGGGTTAAAGAAGCAAGTCTTGGACTGTCAGGAAGAACTGGAAAAATCTGAGGGGAACATGGCAAGACTTCGGGCACAGTGGGCCAAGAAGACTGAAGAAAGAGCCCAATTTGTACAACAAACGAAGAGAAACTACGAGGGAACCATTTCCAACATGAAGAGAAAAATGAATACCCTGGAAGAAAAGGCAGCCCGGAGGGACAAAGAATTTCAGGTCGAGAGGGACCATTGCTATGATTTAATCGCCGAGATGGAAAAAGAAATAAAATTGCTACAAGATCTTCACCTCCAGGACTCTCAGGTGTTAGAGGCTCGTACCCAACAAATAAGTCTACTACTCCAAGAAAAGGGCCGAATCAGGGAAAGGATCAGAAGCATTGCAAACAATATTGTTATGAAGTGCCAGGCTGGTGAACGGATGGGTCGTACCACTTTCTTTGCTTCCGTGATGATATTTGTTCGCCGATCATGAATGATTTAGAGTAGTTGCAAAAGGGTCTTGCACGCAGGCCCGCGGTGATGCCGAATGATGCCCGGCGGGCATCAGGATTGCTTTGATGTATTCCTAGTTAATCGAGTCTGTATTTTTGTTTTTGAGTCTATTTATGTAATTTCCTTTTTTTAAGAAAAAGAAAAACAAATAGTCTAGTAGCTTTTGTAATCGCCTTTGTTATTAATGAAAATTGAGAATTCCCAAAAGTTGTTTCCTTATTTTTTGCATTTATTTGCAAGAACAACGCCTGGTCTGATTCATGCAGGGCCATGATACGTAGGTAATCTACATAAGATTCGACCGTAATCCTAAGAAAAAAGAGAAAAAAAAAAGAAATACGAGGGAAGTAAATAAAAGGAAAAAACAAGAGAGAAAAATAAACACAAAGGAAGAAAATAACGTATCGAGTGAAAAACCATGGCAAAAGAAAAGGAAAAAGTAGAAAATGAAAATAAAGAGAGAAGAGGGAAAAGAAAATAAGAGAAAACAAAACAAAAGAGAAAGAAAAGCGAAAGGGAACAAGAGAAAGGCGGGGATGACGCATGCAACTGTAGCAAACATGTGGATATTCATTTAACTGTATAGGTACATCACACTCCAATGTACGGTTCCCTATCTATTATTTGTTTTCAAACTAACCGTTACTGTTGCCATTTCCAGCTTTTCTTTTAGAAACGGTGGTTGGTTGTGGTACGCTGGCATCATATCAATACTTCACCAGATCAAGAGGCAGCACAGAAATGTCTACAGATATGACTCTGCCTGCAATTCCCATATCCGAAGACAGCCCCATCTCGGGGGTCCCGGCCTCCGAGTCCCTTATAGCTGAAGAGAATCAGGTATTGCGCCTACAACTCATGGAAATGTGGGATGCTTGGAACAATGGAAAGGAACCTCTAAGCACCATTCCTGGATTCCCAGAGCTATTTCCTCGATCTGGAGGTGCTACTACTGTCCCCATCAGCCACCCAAACACTCATTTGGGGCAACCTACTATAACTGCTCATTTCCTAGGAACACCTTCTGAGGTTTGCCCCCAGGTGTTCCCGTCTGGAAAAGCTCCCAACATCTTCACGGATCCACTATGCTCCGCAACAACACAACCATCACTACCGAAGCATGCTTTCGACCCCTCGATTTTCACATTCCAAAATCTCGTCTTTCAGGCTGACCCTCCTCATTATCCTCGATATACATACTCTCATCCACTGCCATACGAGCTTACACCGGGGCAGGACAAAACCCTCAAATCCCTAGAGCAAGATGAGATGGCAAAGAGAATGAGAAGCCTCGAGCAGAGCTTAAAGAATATGCAAGGCTTGAGCAGGCAAAAAAGTGTCTCCTATACGGATCTGTGCATGTTCCCGAATGTACACTTGCCCTCGGGGTTCAAAATACCAATGTTTGAAAAGTATGACGGGCACGACGACCCTATTGCTCACTTGAAAAAGTATTGCAATCAGTTATGTGGAGCCGGTGGAAAGGAAGAATTGTTGATGGCGTATTTTAGAGGGATCTTAATAGGCATTGCCTCAGAATGGTACATGGACCAAGACGTCTCACGTTGGCACATTTAGGACGATCTTGTCAGAGACTTTGTCAGGAAATTTCAATACAACATTGATATCGCGCCAGATAGGAATTCCTTAGCAAATTTGCAGAAGAAGCCCTCTGAAAGCTTCAGAGAATACGCTATTAAATGGCGTGAACAGGCATCAAGAGTGAAGCCTCCGATGGATGAGGTAGAAATGGTCACTGTTTTCCTTCAGGCCCAGGAAGCAGATTACTTTCAGAATATGATGTGGGCCGTGGGAAAGCCTTTTGTAGAGCAGATTAAAATCGGGGAAATGGTAGAAAGTGGTCTGAAAATGGGAAGAATCGTGAGCGAGTCGGCCATAAGAGCAACCTCCCAAGCCATCAAAGGCGGGTCTGTAAGAATGGCCAAAGGTAAAAAGAAAAAAAGAAACAGTTATGGCAGCATGAGGAGGAAGAAGATACCGGGCTCCTAAACCTGTGTTCTCTGAAAGAACCCCTCAACACTACTATCCTCATACTGATACGGCTTATGCTCCCCCACTTTATGCGGTCATGAATGCTCAACCTTTCGGCCGACCGCAACCACAAGCTAACAAAAATCAACCTCCCTTCCAAAGAAACCAGCCTCCTTACCAGAACCACTATAATCCCCGACCACCACAAAATAACTTCCGTCCTCGGGAACCACCCAGACGACCAAATTTTACACCGATTGGTGAACCCTACTCCAGTCTGTTCCTGAAGCTCGTCCAGATGAACCTGCTACAACCCATACCCCAAAACAGGCAAAACCCGGAATCACCATCCTATCAACGAGGCATCCAACGTGCTTATCACTCAGGAGCTGAGGGGCATAGTACTGACAACTATTGGACATTGAAGAAAGCTGTGGAAGATTTGATAGAACAAGGAAAAATAGTGTTGAAGGACGAAGAATCCCCGAATGTGACCAATAACCCATTGCCCGCTCACAACAACGGGCCAGTAATCGCGATGATTTATGAAGACGGGGAATTTGATCCAGCCCTGAAACCCATAATCGCTATCGTCGATGCAGAAAGGAAGCCCAAGGCAGCCCTGAACCAGGAAAAAGGGGAGAAGAAGAATAAAATTGTCAAAACTGAGCCTGAGAAGAAAACTAAAACAAAAGCAGAGATGGTGCCTCCTAAAAACGGGGTTCTTTATGTTCCGCGAGGTTTCCAAGAGAAACCACTGGTTGTGAGCGATCCGAAGAAGTTTGAAGTGAAAAAGGGGACACAAATGTATGTGCCGAAAGGAGCTTATGTGGTACGGGGGACAATTAAACCGCCTCAGCTGAGTGAGTCAGTGGTTATTGGATGCGTACCACAGAAGCCAATGACCGACCCTTCTGCGGTGCCATGGAATTATCAGCAAATAGTGGTTACATACAAGGGCAAAGAAATCTCGGGAGAACTTCCAGGAAAAGTATCTGTTGAAAAGTATTCAAATGTACAGGAGATAAACAATGACACACGAAAGCACTTTCCAGCCAAGAAGCCAGTGAATGTTGAGGAAGCAGAGGCCTTCTTTAGAAAATGAAGATGCCTGATTATGAAACACTGGATCAATTGAGGAAATATCCTGAATAGGTGTCCCTGCTATCATTAGTGACAAAATCCTCCGAACATCAGAAGATCCTAATGAAAACTCTAAATGAGGCGTATGTGCCAATTGAAACTTCAGTCAGACAGCTCGAAAGGATGGCAGAAAGATTCTTCGCCGTCAATCAACTCTCTTTTAGTAAAAATGATTTGCCTCCAACGAGAGCGGCCCACAACAATGCCTTGCATCTGACTGTCAAATGTGAAGGTTACTATGTCAAGCGAGTTATGGTGGATGGAGGCTCTGGTGTTGACATCTGCCCACTCTCCATACTGCAAAGAATGGAAATTGGGACAGGAAGGATTCGTCCTAATAATATTTGTGTGAGAGCTTTTGATGGCATTAAGAGGGATACCATCGGTGAAATTGATTTGATATTAACTATAGGCCCGGTGGATTTTGAGGTAACCTTCCAGGTGTTGGACATGGATACATCTTACAATTTTCTTCTAGGAAGGCCCTGGATCCATGCTGCAGGAGTTGTGCCCTCCATCCTCCACCAAATGGTGAAATTCGAGTATGAAGATCAGGAGATCATGGTCCACGGAGAAGACGAGCAGTCCATTTATAGTGATCCATCTATCCCATGCTTGGAAGCGAGGGAAGGAAGTGAGCATATTGTTTATCAAGCCTTTGAAATTGTGGTGGCAGATCAGTACGAGGAAGAAAACTCATGCGCCCAACCTTTCCTATCTAATGCTTCAATTATGGTGGCAAAAGATATGATTAGACACGGTTTCAAACCAGGAAAAGGGTTGGGAAAAGCTTTACAAGGAATAACCGAGCCGGTAACTCTACCCACAGCAGAAAAATTATTCGGGACAGGCTTCCACCCTACCCTAGATGATGAGAAACGGGCCGAGAAAAGAAATAAGGAAGGATGGGTTCTACCACAACCACTGCCACATCTCTATGATACTTTTTTTAAGCCTAGGTATGGCGAAGAAGAGGACGTTGAGGTGTTCACGGCTGAGGAAATCGAAGATATATGTGGAGCTGTGAGACCAATGCTTTATGAAACCAACATGGTTCAGCCAGGGGAGGGTACCATCACCGCTGAGGTGCTCTACATGAGACTAGATGCTAAACTCCAAAACTGGAAGGCTACGCCATTCCTGATCAGGCAGGAGTCCCGGTAGACTAGCCCTGTCACCTATTCTGCATCCCGAGTTATTTCAGGGTGTAACTCAAATATTTCTTTTAGTTTTTTGTCTTTTAAATTCCTGAATGTAAACCCTGTTATCTTTCCAAATTCCAAGAAATGAAATCAATATTTCATCATCCATTTTCTCTTTATTCTTTTTGATTTCTATTATTTCCCTTTTTCATTTTTTTCTTTTCAGTTCTAAAAATGCGGCTTTAAATAACATGACATGCTTGTGGACTTCACGTCTAGACTTGAACATGCTGTCTAACTATGAAAGAATGAACCAAGAACTGGAATATGATGAAGAAGAGGCTTTTAGGGAAATAAATCGAGAACTGGAACAATTTGAGAACAAACCTAAGCCAAATCTGAATGACACTGAACCGTTTAATTTGGGAACAATCGAAGAAATAAGGGAAACTAAAATAAGCATTCACACGGATGACAAAACTCGAGATGCAATAATCCAACTCCTGTTTCAGTTTAAAGATGTGTTTGCTTGGTCACATGATGACATGCCAGGACTGAGCGTGGATCTAGTGGTGCACAAATTGCCAATTTACCCCTATTGTCCTCCAGTTCAGCAAAAGCAAAGAAAGTTT
The DNA here is from genome assembly GCA_026770625.1 of Nicotiana glauca. NCBI lineage: Eukaryota > Viridiplantae > Streptophyta > Magnoliopsida > Solanales > Solanaceae > Nicotiana > Nicotiana glauca. Next base: position 212,256 of record MU681006.1, on the reverse strand, counting down.
AAGACTGATATCAGTGATAAGATCAAAGAAGAAATCACAAAACAGCTAAAGGCTGGGGTAATCCGAGTGGTCCGATATACCGCATGGCTGGCCAACGTAGTTCTAGTACCAAAGAAAGATGGGAAAACCCGGGTGTGTGTGGACTACCGAGATTTGAATAGGGTAAGTCCCAAAGATAATTTCCCTTTGCCTAACATCCACATCCTTGTTGATAACTGCGCCAAACATGAAATAAAGTCCTTCATGGATTGTTACGCAGGATATCACCAGGTGTTGATGGATGAAGAAGATGCCGAGAAGATAGCCTTCACTATACCCTGGGGTACCTACTGTTATCGGGTCATGCCATTTGGGCTAAAGAATGCCGGGGCAACCTATATGAGAGCCATGACTGCCATTTTTCACGACATGATGCATCAAGAGATAGAGGTATATGTGGATGACATAATCATTAAGTCCCGAACTCAGAGTGACCACGTTCGAGATTTGAGAAAGTTCTTTGAACGATTGCGCAAGTACAATTTGAAGTTGAATCCGGCTAAATGTGCCTTCGGAGTTCCATCAGGCAAGCTCCTGGGTTTCATAGTCAGCAGGAGGGGTATCGAGTTAGATCCAACAAAGATAAAGGATATTCGAGATTTACCTCCTCCCAGAACTAAGAAGGACGTGATGAGCTTATTGGGCAGGTTAAACTATATCAGTCGGTTCATCGCTCAACTGACTACTACATGTGAGCCCATATTCAAACTATTGAAGAAAGATACAGCAATCAAATGGACATCTGAATGTAAAGAGGCCTTCGATAAGATCAAGGAATATTTGTCAAATCCTCCAGTTTTGGTCCCACAGGAGTCGAGGAGACCTCTCTTCTTGTATCTGACGGTTTGGGAAAATTCTTTTGGCTGTGTCCTCGGACAATATGATATAACCGGCAAGAAAGAGAAGGCAATTTACTATCTGAGCAAGAAGTTCACCAGTTACGAAGCTAAGTACACTTTGTTGGAGAGAACGTGTTGTGCTTTGACGTGGGTCGCTCAAAAGTTGAGACATTATCTTCAAGCCCACACTACCTACCTCATAACCAGGTTGGATCCTCTGAAGTATATATTCCAGAAATCGATGCCCACTGGGAGACTAGCAAAATGGCAAATCTTGCTCACTGAATTTGACATAGTCTATGTCACTCGCACGGCAATGAAAGCCCAGGCGTTGGCAGATCATTTGGCTGAAAACCCGGTTGACGAGGAATACCAACCATTGAGCACTACTTCCCAGATGAGGAGGTAAATTCAGTAGAAGCAATCTCGGAGGACACTCGTGCTTGGAAAATGTTCTTTGACGGAGCAGTAAATGCTAGAGGTGTAGGCATTGAGGCAATCTTGATCTCGCCTACTGGTTAGCACTACCCGGCTATATCCAGGCTCCGGTTCTTCTGCACAAACAATACCGCTGAATATGAAGCCTGCATCCTGGGCATGAATATGGAAATCGACCAAGATGTTGAATATTTATTGATCATGGGGGATTCTGACCTGATTATCCAATAAGCCCAGGGAGAGTGGGAGACTCGAGATGTTAAGCTCATTCCCTATCAGCAACATATGGAAGATCTCACCAAAAGTNTCTTCTTAAGTGGTGATGTCTTGTACAAAAGGACCCCAGACCTCAATTTGCTAAGATGTGTTGATGCCGAGGAAGCCGAAAGAATTATGCATGAAGTACACGCGTGAGTATGCGGACCTCATATGAATGGTTATGTGTTGGCAAAGAAAATCTTGCGAGTGGGGTATTACTGGATAACCATGGAGAAAGACTGTTTTAGTATTGTTCGAAAATGCCATCAATGCCAGGTGCACGGTGATTTGATTCATGCACCTCCAACAGAGCTTCATCCGATGTCAGCACCTTGGCCATTTGTTGCCTGGGGTATGGATGTCATTGGGCCGATAGAGCCGAAAGATTCAAATGGGCATAGATTCATATTGGTTGCAATCGATTACTTCACAAAATGGGTTGAGGCCATCACTCTTAAGTCAGTTACCAAGAAGGCTATGGTAGACTTTGTGCACTCCAATCTCATTTGCCGCTTTGGCATTCCTGCAACTATCATTTCCGACAATGCTGCAAACTTGAACAGTCGTCTGATGGGAGAGGTATGTGAACAATTCAAGATAACACATAGAAACTCTACTCCTTATCGGCCAAAAACCAATGGTGCCATTGAAGCACCAAATAAGAACATCAAGAAGATTTTGAGAAAGATGATTCAAAGCTCCAGGCAATGGCATGAAAAGCTGCCTTTTGCATTACTCGGGTATCGTACCACAGTGCGTATATCAATCGGAGCGACCCCATACTTACTGGTTCACGGAACTGAAGTTGTCATACCTGCAGAAGTAGAAATCCCTTCGCTTCGCATAATTGTTGAAGCGGAAATTAAAGACAGTGAGTGGGTTAAAACCCGGCTGGAGCAGTTGTCATTAATTGATGAAAAACGGATGGCCGCAATTTGTCAAGGGTAGTTGTACCAACAAAGAATGGCCCGCGCCTATAACAAGAAAGTGCGTCCCAGGAATTTTGAAGTGGGATAGCTCGTGTTAAGACGCATTCTCCCTCATCACCAAGAAGCAAAAGGAAAATTCGCTCCTAATTGGAAGGGTCCATACATCATCTGGAAAATATTGCCGAGAGGAGCACTGTACCTGGGAGACATCGAAGGAAATGATCCTGAAACAGTAGTCAATGCAGATGCAGTAAAAAAGTACTATGTCTAGGTCTCCTGGAGTGATGGTTTTGTGTAATTGAGATGACAAAGGCTTTCCTTCGCACTACCCCAAACACTATCAATTCTTCGTAAACCCTTCGAGTCGGTTACGTTTCTTTGGCTACCCTCTTTGGAACCCGAAAGTACAAAAAGAAAAAGAAAAAAAAAGAAAAAGAAAAAAAAGAAAAAAAAGAGAAAAGAAAAACAAAACAAAATATTTCCTGAACTACATTTGACTTGATTCCGAAAGGATACGTAGGCAGCCTCTCGGTGAGGTTCAGTCATACCAAAACAAAAATACTAATTCCCCCACAAATTGAAACTAGGGCAGATGATATGATGGTTCGGCCATGAATCCGCCGAAATGGTTCCAAAGTTGTAGTTCCGCCCAAAATCCTTTTTACCCCAAAAACATTGTCCAATTCCTTCCGATCAATTTGCAAAGGTAGGGAAGTGGCAAACATCATTGTTGGAATCCGATCCAATTCAAATTGAGAGAAATAAAATGAGAGAGTCTTATCGGTGAAAACCTTCAGGCACCATAAGGCGATGGTGAGTAGAGAAAATGAAAATGAGAGAGTCCGCTTAGTGAAAACTCGCAAAGAGCACTATCGGGCGATGGTGAGAAGAGAAATGAGAAAGGTCTATTGGCGAAAACCCGCAAAGGGCGCTGTCGGCCGAAAATAAGACATCTCACCACTAAAGAGTCCTGGAAAGGTTCCCTGGTTGTGAAATGTAGATCAATGGGTTCACAAGGAGATGGAATGTTTGTGTTGGTCGGACATCCAGTCCAAGAAGCATGTCATGTCATTTGAAGCCACCATGCACACCCTAGATAAGTCCTTATTTTCCCCCGAAAGGGACGCTTCTCTTTGAACTCATATTCTTGCCTTTTTGCTTACTTCTCTTTGAATCCCTTTTGGTCTAACACTGATTTTGGAATTACTACAAAGAAAGGTAGCAGGATTGGTTCTATAGGGCTCCGCCTGGCAAAAGCCAGAGAAAATACCCAGCCTCAGCGGGTGCGGCAGTCCAATCCCGATTGACCATGGTGGTTGATGCTTCAAAGCAAAGACAGTAGAAAGCAAAGAAAGTCAAAAACAAAGGCTTAAGAGAAGAATAAAGTGAAAGGGCCAGAGCCCACACGGGCGAGTCATCATGAAATCCTAAAAGTTGAGTCCTATAGGTTTGAAAAGAGATTCACCCTCAAAGCCAACAAGCAGCAAAGTTCTCAACAGAAATGGGGCCGCGATGAAGCAGTTGGAATGATCAAGGCCACAATTCCAACATCCGTTTCAATCTAACAAGTTGTTCTTTGTTGAAAATAGGTGCAATCAAAGCAACCATGCAAGAAGCAGGTGCGACCCAAAAAGGAAAAGAAATGCGCAAGAGTTGAAACAGCTTTGCAACACGGAATCGACCAAAAGGAAGTTCCTCTCCAAATTCTTTCATGCGTGTTGTTAAATAAAAGAAAAAATAAAAAGAAGAAAAAAAACAAGAAGAAAAAGAAGAAAGGAAATGAAAATGAAAATCCCAAAAGAAAAACAAATCATGGTAGCATAGGACCCCATTCCCAAATCCCGGCATAACCCGAGGATCTCCCTGACATAACCCAAAGTGCTTTGTTTTCCCAAATCCCGGCATAACCCGAGGATCCCCCTTGCATAACCCAAGGGGCTTTTTCTTTCTCAAATCCCGGCATAACCCGAGGATCTCCCTGGCATAACCCAAGGAGCTTAATCCCGGCATAACCCTAGGATCCCCCTGGCATAACCCAAGAGGCTTTTTTCTCTCCAAGTCCCGGCATAATCCGAGAATCTCCCTGGCATAACCCAAGGAGCTTAATCCCAGCATAACCCGAGGATCCCCCTGGCATAGCCCAAGGGGCTTTTTTCTTTCCAAATCCCGTCATAACCCGAGGATCTCCCTGGCATAACCCAATGAGCTTTTTCTTAACAAAATTCCGGCATAACCCGAGGATCCCCTTGGCATAACCCAAGGGGCTTTTTTTCTTTCTCAAATCCCGGTATAGCCCAAGGATCTCCCTGGCATAACCCAATGAGCTTTTTCTTTCCAAAATCCTGGCATAACCCGAGGATCCCCCTCGCATAACCCAAGGGGCTTTTTCTTTCTCAAATCCTGGCATAACCCGAGGATCTCCCTGGCATAACCCAAGGAGCTTTTTCCTTCCAAAATCCCAACATAACCCGAGGATCCCCCTGGCATAATCTAAGAGGCTTTTTCTTTCCCAAATCCCGGCATAACCCGAGGATCTTCCTGGCATAACCCAAGGAGCTTTTTCTTTCCAAATCCAGCATAACCCGTGGATCCCCCTGGCATAACCCAAGGGGTTTTTTTCTTTCCATCCCGACATAACTCGTGGATCTCCCTAGCATAACCCAATGAGCCTTTTTCTTTCTGTCCCGGCATAACCCGAGGACCATTATTTCTTTTTCCGGCATAACCTGGTCATTTTCCAGCATAAACTGGATTCATTCACAAGGATACACAATCCTGATTTGATTGTTTAGATATGTGTTACAACTAACTCACGAAATTTTCATAGTGAAAACTGGGGCAGAAAATTTCATTCGTTTGTTTTGGTATCTTAAGAAGGTTGACCTCAAGACATAGGGTGCGATATGACAGATGGAATGAGTCTCAATCCAGAATAAAGAAAATAAGAAAAGAACAAAAAGAAATGAGCTCAAATGTAAAGAAAACGAGGGTGCAGATTGCTCAAAATCTGATTGAAGTCACAAGCTCCGTTGATCCCGTTTTGGCCCAATACTGTAGAAAGAAGTAAACAACTATAGTTTGCAAGCATCAAGATTTAGATCGGAGTCCACAACAAAATTAGCTAAGACTCAAGATCAAGTTTCAAGAGAATTATAGATAGGAATCTTGTAACTCATAGTTGATAGGCATAGCTAGCTTAGCTTTGATTTTCCATTTTGGTATAATAAGGAGGTCAGCAAGCAGTAGCAGCAGTAACAGCAGTGACATCACATCTCCTGGTAGTCCCAGCTACCAGACCTTTCAGAACTACACTGACCTGATTCCTTTATAGCCAAGGATATGTAGGAAACCTTTGAAGCAGGGTTCAGTCAGACGGTTTTCAACATGCTTCTCCTGGGGTGCTAAGCAGGCAAAAATCCCTCATATTGCTCATTTATCTTTGCCCGAAAAACCTTCATATCTTCGAGCAAAGAGGGGCAGCTGTGAGCACGTGATTTTTGCCACGCTTAAACTAATCCTATAGAATTCATTAAAATTAAAATTTTCTTTTAATATTTGAATTTTTAAGAATTAATTGCATGATTTTTGTGCATATTTAGTTAGCATAATTCATAAAAATATAAAATATAGTATTTTGTCATTTTTACATTCTTTGTTGGGATTTAGTTAGTTTGAGAAAATTAATTAGTTTAATTTTAGTTTAATCCATATTTCTGCTTTTAACACAAAAAATAAAAATCAAAAAATAAAATGAAATTGAATTGAATTTAACTAAAAGAAAGAAATTAGTTGAAAAGAAAATAAAAGAGAAAAAGAAGGGTCTGACTTGGGCTTCAGCCTATTAAATTTGTTGGCCGAAGACAAAATTCCAAAAACACAAGCCAAAAACCCTCAAAATCCCGTTCCAATCAAGCCCAAATCAGGCCAGTCCGGTCCACTCCCCACTTAATTAAAAACGATGTCGTTTTTGCCAATCTATCCTGTCCATTCATCTGTTATCATCCAATGGCCCAAATTTAGTCTTAGGATTTAAATAAAAGTGTCCGGAAATGGTTGAAACCCTAGAGACCATGTTCTTCTTCCTCGTACCCCCGCCTCCCTCGCCGGCTCCGCCCTAACTCCGCCACCAGAAATCGCCCACGGCGGTGGCCAAGCTTCAAATCCACCCAAATTTTCGCCATCAACTCTCCTCCTCCTACACTTTCCAATGCCCCAGATATCTTCCTTCGAATGTTGGTCCAGCCCCTCAAATATCCAAAAACAGTGGCGCCGCCTCCGACGCCCACGGCGGCGCCACCACTAAACGACCCCAGTTTTACACCATGTGTTCTCCCCAAGGCCTTTTTCCAAATCCATGGCCATCTTCGCTTGAATCCCCCTACATATCCTCGAATTTTAAATCAAAAATCCGGCCGAAACACTAATTGCTTCAAACCCCATCAAATTGATGTCACACGACCTCCTCACCTTCTTCATGATGAATTTATTATCAGAAGCACTCGAATCTCACCGGAGCTGATTCATTTTTAAATCTAAAAGGAGAGCAGAATCCTAGGGTTTTAGTGAGTAAGTTTCTTTACTTTTCCTCATTATTCAGAGTAGTCGCTTCTTCATGTTTGTCGTTCTTTTCTGATTAGTTAATGTAGGTTTTTATTTTATTTATTTTTCTCATTTTTCTTATCGATTCATCTGAACCAGTGTTTGAGTGCGTGGATCTGTTTCTGATTGGTTTGATTTTCTTTTAATCAATAATAATAATTTGTTCACTTGTTAATTTAGTTAGGGTTAAGTTCTTTAAATTTGAGGTTAAGCATGTCGTAGTTTTGTTTAAATGTGTTTCTGCTGTTTTGTTTAGAATCTCCAGGTCAACAGATAAGTGTTTTAAGTTTTCATGTGCAATTAAAGTATATTTTGATGGGTTTGATTCTGTGTTTTAACCATTTAATCACTGCAATTTTATTTAGTTGTTTAGTGGAGTCCATTGATAGGTTTAACTTCATAATTAGTTTAATTTGTCCAGCTAGTTTGACTTTAAGGGATTGTTTGATTGTGAACCTTTGATTCTTACCCTGTTTGTTTAACCTTAGTCAAATGGATTGTTTGGTTATAGCTGATAGTATGTAGTTAGGGTAAAAGGGCCTGGGGTTAGTTGAGATAAGACTAGTAATTTCAGGGATATTTTGGGTACTTAAAATGGGTTAGAATGCTGTAGGTTAAACTAGAACACCCTAGAATCTTTTAAAATAGGGCCTCAATTGTAGTTTCAGGAACTTAGGGTAATAGCTTAGGCAACAAGTCAAAACTTTAGGACTAGTGAACAAAATCTGAAAATACAAACGGGGAAAATGAGTGAATGAATTCTAGAAGCTTTCTCCCCCTTTTTTGCCTATAAAAGGCAGCCTACATGCCTTCTTTCACAAGTTTCAATCTCTGAAAAACTCCCCAAAATTTCTAGTTTCTAATTTCCCCCCAAAAACCATTTCTGCAAATCTGAGCCTCCAAATTTGAATTTCAAATCCAAAGAAATTCAAAATTTGAATTCTTATAGTTAAAAACTTCTTTTAGATCTTAATTTATTCCAAAAACCCAAATACAGTAGAAAAAAATACAGTAGAATTCTCTAGGTTAATTTTTGAGATCTAGGCATTAATTCTCATCCGTTAGCTTGACATTGAAGTGCTGAAGTTGTTGAGTGTTCCTGGATCCAGTTTCCAGCTCATTAGGGTCTGTTCAAGTTGTTTCTAGTTGTTTTATTGGTTGATTTAGGTTTGAAACATTTCCTGGGCTGATTTTAAGCTAGATTGGGTTTGTTCGAGTCATTTTGGGCTGTCTACTGGTTGTTTGTCATCACTGGGATTCTAGACTCATTGCTGTTGTTTTCTTGCAGCTGTGAACTGTTGTTTGATCCTGCAAATTCCCTACTACTACTGCTGACTCCATCTCCTTCTTTGTGTTTAAATTTCCAGGTACATGTCCTGATTTGAAGCAACGTGATTGTACAGTTGAAAAATGGAATAGACTTGGTGCCTATTTTGTTATAAATTTGTCGCGACTTGTTAATGATCTTATTGTAAATTGATCCGAATTGTGAGGACTTTGGACTGTATAATTGAACTATAAAGCTGAGTTTAGTTATATATTATGTTAGCTCATAGGTTGGTTTTGATGTTTATTTGGACTGTTGAACTGTTTTAACTCACCTTGGACTGTTCTGAATTTCAGTGTAATGAAAGATAGTGTGTAGTGATATTAGATTTAATTTAGTCAAGGTTGATCTGCTTAAATCCCCATGTGTTTAATCGGATAGTAGTTGAAGCATGAACACCAAGTATGATGAAATATAGCTGAGTTTGTTTGTTGTCCCAAAACTGATCCCACTTCATTTTCATGTCCAATACATTGTGTGGTAATTAGAGGTCAGAAAATTAAAAACAAGCACAACGTAGGACTTCCAGTTAAGTAGTCCATTATCTCATCAAGCTTATTTGTTGATTCCTTTTTCATGTAAAGTTTTATCTTGAACAAGTTTCGTCAATGAATTGTAGTTAAACCACTTATTGAACAATATTTGTTGTCCTGACTAGTTTGAACTATAGGAATTGAATAAATCATGATTGTATTTTGTCTTTGTCACATTGGGATTGAACAAAAGCCCATATATATTCCTGACCAGATTTTTAGTTGAAATGTGCACAAAATATACCCTGGGCCTGGTTCTTTCAACATCAAGCCCAATTATGTATTCAGCCTTGGATACAGGCTCACTGAATCCATTTCATTTTGAATTGGGCCTTATGCGCAAGCCTACTTCACCCTCACCAAACCTTCTGAAATTCACAATTCACAATTTGAAATAATTTCACCATTTGAGAGTATTAAGAGTGTCGAGGCTTTGAGAGTGTTAAGAGTGTAATTCACAATTTGAAATAATTCCGAGTTTGGGTTTCTCGAGCTAGGTGGTACACTTGAATTAAGAGGGTCTCCTCTTGTTGAAGTGTGGACTTGAGCTTTATAAGCCCGAATTCCTTAATCAACAGTTTACTAATAATATTGTATAATTGACTAGGCCCTTTAGAGAAAAATTAAATAGAAAATCGTAGTTTGCTTTAGACTGGCCTTAAATAATAAAATGAGGTGAGCCCCGACAAACAAAAATGCATAAATTGTGGGACCCTCTTTAAATGCTTATATCAAAATACTTAGAATTCGGGACGTGCCGTTTAGCGAATTTCACGGCCTCCCGCAAAGATAATAACTCGTTAGTCGCTGTAGGTGCGCTTTTAATAATTTTACCTTCTTAAATACGGGTTTTAATTTCATGCAACCCAAATCCAACTCCCAAAATGTTGAATAAGAATGTGTCGAGGATCCGGTTACATTTCATGTGGCGTGATCCAAAAACACATTTTTTAAACGACGTTCACTTTCTTAAAAATTAACTAAAAGCGGTAAATAATCCTAAAATTGCACTGTAGGTTTGAACATGTATAAAAATTAGATTTTTAGCCATTTATAATAATTTAAGAGATAGTGCTAGAACCATGGGATCCGAGGGTGCCTAACACCTTCCCTCGGGTCAACAGAATTTCTTATTCAGAATTTCTGGTTCGCAGACTCCATTAGGGAAGTCAAAATTTTTCTCGATTTGGGATTCAAGATAAACCGGTGACTTGGGACACCAAAATCCAAACCTATCCCAAGTGGCGACTCTTAATAAATAAACAATCCGATTTCGAATAATGTCACTTTAAAAGGAAAAACTCCCTTATACATTTATCCTTCGGGATAGGTGTGTAAAAAAGGAGGTGTGACAGTCTCCCTCCAAATTTTCAACGAAGTAGAGGGAATTCTAGTTTACTACTCCGTATACACATGAAACACACAAATTTCGATTAAAACAAATCACCCACCATAAAGATTTCATAAGAACTATATAAGGAAAACTATGGGGAATTAAGGCTCTTGGGAATGGGATTATGTATATCTACTAGTGAAAACACATAAAAGAAATAGAAAAGAAGATGAAGAGCATACCTGTGGACTGGAGAAGGTTATCAAGAGAGAAGGAAAAACATTGAAGAAATATTTTGAGAGGAAGAAGAAATGGACGCGGCAGAAGCAGAAGTTCAATTTTTTTGGTTTTTTTGTTTGGGTGGGGTTGAGTTTTGTTGAATTTGGGTTGGGAATGGGTTATAATGTTAGTGTAAAAGGATATTTGGGTTGGGAATGGGTTATAAAAGAAGAGAAAAAACGAAAAATAAAAAAAATTATACTTACCTGGACGCCCCCCAGCCCGGCGCGTCGCGCCCTGCCAGGCGCTAGGGTTTGAGATGCTACTAGTTTGGGCGCCACAGGCAGCGCTGGGCGCTGGCTCGGGCGTTGTTTACGAGGTTTTTTTTAATTCCCCGAGCCTTTTACATACCCAATTTACATATCGTACACCATTATATCTAATATTTCTATTCCTACAAAGAAAATGAAGGCTCTACCTATTCTAAAAGAAAAATTAAAAAGTTAAACTAGGAAAACAACAAAAATTGGGTTGCCTCCCAACGAGCGCCTGATTTAACGTCGCAGCACGACGTAAACCACTTTTTGCTTCCACCTTAAACATATGAATTGTACCCCTAACAGGGCATCCAGTCTGTGGCTATGCTCCTTTGGTGGGGCTACAAAGATAACTAGGCCATGTAATAAATTTTTCACTTGGCAATTCTCGGCCTTTGGATGAGGAATGTAATTTTTGCTTTTTGGCACAACAAATTCAAGAATATAGTCACTTTCATCCTCATTATTTGACTCCACCATAGGCTCAGATGGCTCGATTACTATCTTACTATCTAAACACAATGTGGAAAAATAATTGGAATGAGGTCTAATGCTCCATAACTCATGAATTTTACTACTATTTACATCCTCATTTACACACACACTCAATTATCGTAAAGTAATGTTATCTACTCCCTCACATGACTCTAGAGCAATCTTCTTAACATTGACATCCTCAATAAAAACATGACCTAATTATTGGTATTCTCGTTTTAGCTCCTCAATTTGGTCTAGAAGATATTTTTCAGCTTCATACAACTCATCATTAAATTGTTGGGTGTTACACGCATCAATCTTTGCACTCAAATCTAAATCCAAGTTATGCAAAGCCAAGCCAAAATTATCACTTTTTTATGCAAGCTCATTTCTCTCTTTAGACCAATCTTTCATCAACATTGTTAGTAAACAACGTCGTTCCGCAGATTCTCCTAATCGAGAATATCCGTACCAATACCAACCCTTACTCCCATATTCAAATTCAGATCTCCAAGATGTGAGTCCATGACTAGCCCAAAAATACGGGCCATAAAAATCTTCCGTCAATCAAGCGTCTTCATCATTAACCTTACCTCCGTATATTTCATCCCCAGATATCATCCTGAGAGAACTAGAAACAAACTAAGAGAAAAATCAAATAGTCAAATTAAATTAAATATTTACAAAAAGAGAAGAAAAAAAACTTGTAAATATAAGAATAAAAGTCTAATCCATAAAAATAGTTAATTTCTAATTCCCCGGTAACGACGCCAAAAACTTGTTGCGACCAAAACACTCACGCAAGTGTACGCGATCGACAAGTAATATAGTAGTAAGTAAAGTATCATTCTCACAAGGAATTATGATCAACTTATTGACTTATGTAAACTGAAATAATTATCAATTCAAGCTAAATTATAAAAATATACATAAAGAACCGATTTAAAATTTACTTAGTAATTAAATAATATTACAACACAAAATTACTACGACAATTATACAATATTCTGATAACAATTTATATAAAAAATATTCCAGGGTCATGGGCTTGCTAGAGATCATACTACTTTCTTAGCTTAAGAATGATTTATTGAATTATCTGGGTTATTGATTATAGGGTTAATAATACCCATAAGAATCTGTCGAATTCTTATGCGCCTGTTCAAGTTAAATTAATACCTATATGTCTATGGTATTAATATTAACGAAAATGCATTTACAAAACCTATTTTTCAACCAAACAAGGCAATTAAGTATATGTCTATCTTAATCGCGAATGTTTCACCCGATGCCCAGGATTCAGATCTTGTTCTATTTGATTCTATATGCAATCAAGAATTTCCTTCTTCAAGTTTAATTCAAGATCCACAAATAGTATTTCACTGTTAGCTACGCAGTAAAATAATTAATAGCAAAATCAAATGCACAAGCCATAATATTAAATTCAAGATCTTCAATCTAAGCATCAAATAACAAGATCATCTAACACCCATGACCCCAGAATATTAAGGTTTTTAGCTACTCATATTCATACAAAATTTAACAATAAAAGTCTTAAACATAATATAAGTAAATACTAGGAGAAGGTTTAGAAGAACTCTTTGAATCCTTGCTCCAAGTTGATGTTCCTCTTGATTTTCTTCTCCAAGATGAGTCTCCTCCTCCTTCTCTCTCTAAAATCAGATGGTAATTCTCAATAATGGTAGTTTTTTCCTTTTTTAAGATGTGTGTGTAGGGTTTTTTGACAATGATACCTTTTTTGGTCCGAAATATAACACTTTTTGCGATCCGAGCGTCCAGCCCGGTGCCAAGCGCCCTCCATAGCGCCCAATTATATTTAGGTACTATTTTTGGCGCCATAGGTAAGGTTGTGGCACCCAAATTCACAAGTTGCCCGGTTTCATTCGTTTTGACTCAAATCTTGCGTGTTTCACCCAATTGCTCCCGAATCATTCTTACACATAAAAACACTTCAAGTTAATATAAATCATAGCATTTAACATCTCAAATTCATGAAATAAAAGTAAAATATGAGGCGATATACATAGAAATATGTATGCTTTAAGCTAAACATCATCAAACCTCGCATCCGTCGCAACCTCGCGAGCCGTAATGAAGCATAATCCATAGTTGAGGCCATCAATGAACCTTCTAATCCTTTCCCTGTCAGTGGGAACCTATCGTACCGCGTGATGAGCCAACTCTAAAAATCTCATCTCATACTAAGTCACTGACATACCCTCATGGCGTTGCTACTCAAACTGCCTACGCAACTCCTCTATGCGAGTCTGTTGAACAAATATCTCTAAGAAGAGAACTGAGAACTCATGCCACGTACATGGTGCAACGCCAGCTGTTCTGCTCAATTCATAGGCCTCCCACCATCTATAGGCTACCCCTATTAGCTAAAAAGTAGTAAATGAAACTCCATTGGTCTCCAAAATACCCGCTATGGGAAGGCTCCGGTGGCACCTGTCTATAAAATTCTGAGCATTCTCTAACATTGTCCCACTGAACTCTGGAGGCTTAAGCCTCCCAAACTCCTCTAGTCTCTTCTGCTCTTCATCACTAATAGGTGGACCAACCTGGGCCCGAGCAGCAGCAACCTACTGGGCTGGTAGTACCTTCGATGTTTGGAGTCCCTGAGCTACCTACTCTGGAGTATGGGCAACGGGAGTCTGAGTACCTCCCCCCGCCTAAGAAATGGATGGTACAGCTGTAGCTGAAACTACCTGAGTAAGGCTCATGCATACTGTCAAAATCTGGGCCAAAGCCTCCTCAAGGCATAAAATCACAATGGGTATAGCTGGTGCCTGAGCTGGTCCCACTAGCTCAACAACATCTGGTATATGCTCCTCTGCTGGAAGAATCTAATGGCTCTACATATGCTGCTCTAGCTGCAGTACAGTCGCACCTCAGCCTCTACCATGACACCGGCCTCTCAAGACCCTAACTCATGGTATTGGGGCCCGTCCACTAATCCAATCGCACATGTTCTCATCATCTATGGGAAAATATAAAAATATAAGTTCAGTTTCTGGAATCCACAAACCTGCACGATAAGAGTACTAGAAAGTGATGTTTCCTAGTGGTTCAGTAGCCTCTTGAAGATAAGTATAGACGTATACATACAGATCCCCAAGACATTACTAAACCTGATCCTGGTTCGTGAGACCTAAATAACCTAGTGCTTTGATACCAACTTGTCACGACCCAAAATCCCAACTTGTCATGATGGAACCGAACACACTTGCTAGGCAAGCCAGCAATCACATAACATTAACATTTGAAATAAAACATGATTTAATAAACTCAACAGCGGAAAATCTCATAAATATCTAGTAAAAGTAACTAATACTCTACTACAGCCTTCCCAAAACCTAGTGTCAACGAGTACATGAGTACCTAAGTATCAACATAGACCGAAACTCTACTATAAATTTCTGAGTAATAGAACATTACTAAATACAATAAAAAGAAAGAGAATCAAGGTATGCGGGCATCATAGCAGCTACCTCAAAGTCTTCTAGCATGTGCTAACACCAATCTAGCAATCATTGTGTCCAGATGTACCTACATCGGCACACAAAGTGTAGAGTGTAGTATGTGCACAACCGACCCAATGTACTCAATAAGCAACATAGCTAACATTAGGCTTAAAGCTGTGACAAGCTTAGAAGGATATAGTCAGAACTAATATAATGACAAGACAGATATAACAATGAGAATGACAGTAATAACATAGAGAAACTTCCATATTCAGCTTGTTCATGGCATAGAAATTTAGACATGCTTTCAAGTTCACAATTAAAGACCCACACTTACAAGAACATGTCAAGTATAGCTAGCATGAGGAATGGTACATCTCTATGCCTACATGTCAAATATGCATATCAAAAGTACAGTATCATAGTGATATTTGCAAGCACTCACACTCTGAGATTACGCAATTTATCTATCTCAATTCCCACTTATCACACACATAATCACTCAGCACTATACGGGTGCCTGATATCATCCCGTCACCAAAGCGTGTGTGTGTGTGTGTGTATATATATATATCATTGTGCATACACTCACTGCTGGTATGTCAGACCTCGAAGGGGCGGATCCTTCCCAAGCACTAACATAAAGTGATAAGGCCTATTGCGGCATGCAATCAAATTCACAATAGCAAATAAGATAATAAGGCATATTGCGGCGTGCAACTGCATTCACAATAGTAAATAAGCTAATAAGGACTGATGCGGCATGCATCCCGATCCATAATAACTCTCACAATCCAGCTCTCAGGCCTACCTCAATCATCAATCTCTCAAGTCTCAAGGCTCACAACCTCGTACTACTCAGCCCAAACAATAATAACATGTGATGTAAAAGTAAATAATAATAGACAGTGAGATATTATATGCAAATGAAGGATCATGACTGAGTACATAATTGCAGTTAAAGCAGATAACTCAAAATAACAGAATTAACCTCAATAGGTCTCCATCAAATAAGCACATAGCTAAACATGATTTCTAATATGAATCACAACTCAATTAGTCTAACATGTATAAACAGATAAAACAAGACTTGTTATCAACACACATATGAGAATCCACCCAGATCATGATTACCACAGTGCACGCCCACACGCCTGTCACCTAGCATGTGTGTCAGCTAAACACAAACCCCATAATACTTTTTTTAGTCATTTATAACCTCAGTTCAAAGTTTAGAAGTTTTACTACCTCAAAGTGCGCAACTCGATGATCCAACAAACCCTTGCCTCGCAAATCGGCCTCCGAATGACTCGAATCTAGTCACAAAAAACTTAATATAATCAATACAAGCTATAAGAATCGATTCCATATGATAAAGCTAAGGTCATTAACCAAATTCAAAAAAGTCAACCCAAAATATCAACCCCGGGCCCATGCCTCGGAACACAACAAAATTTGCAAACTCTGAATACCCATTAAATTACGAGTCCAATCATACCAAAATTATCCAATTTGACCATAAATCGATCCTCAAATCTCCAAAATTTACTCTCCAATACATAGACAAAAAATCCCCCAAATTTTACCTTAAACATAAATAACCTAGGCGCAAAAATCAATGGGTATTCAATATTAATGGATAAAAGTGATCAAAAGGCGCTTACCTCTTCATCTATGTAGAAATTTCTCCAAAACTCCCCCTAGCCCGAACTTCAAAACCCCAAAAATGAGAAAATCAACATAAACCTTCAATTTTAAACACTGCCCAGCAATTTCGCTTGTAGGGATCAACCACCGCACTTGGGGTTCTGCTTTTGCGGAAAAAAACTTGTTTTTGTGAAAAATTATCAAAATCCCGACCTTCCAATTCTACGGCAAAATCCTGCTTTTGCGGGTCAGCTTTTGCTTTCCAAGTTCTGAACCAGCAGAACTTCTACGCTTCTGCGACTCTAGCTCTCCTGTCTCAAACCCGGTTCTGCAGAACTTCTTGCGCACCTGCAGGCTCGTAGATGTGGAAATTGCCTTGCATTTGTGCCCTCTGCTCAGCCTAGCCAGCCTGCACACCTGCGGTCCTCCTATCGCTTATGTGATTCCATACCTGTGGCCCCCATTCTCGCAGGTGTAATCACACCAGGCATAAAAAAATTCAGCCAATTTCCTAAGTCCAAAAACAATCCGAAATCAATATGAATCTCACCCCAGGCCCCCGAGACCCCATCCAAACATAGCAACATGTTCTAAAACATGATACAAACTTAATCGAAGCATCAAATCACATAAAACATCAAAAACATG
The DNA here is from genome assembly GCA_026770625.1 of Nicotiana glauca. NCBI lineage: Eukaryota > Viridiplantae > Streptophyta > Magnoliopsida > Solanales > Solanaceae > Nicotiana > Nicotiana glauca. Next base: position 195,165 of record MU681006.1, on the reverse strand, counting down.
AATCGCACCCCAATTCAAGCCTAACAAAACTAGTGAATTTTTAACTTCTAAAACCAATGCCGAAACCTATAAAACCAACTCTGATTGACCTCAGATTTCACACACAAGTCTTAAATGACACAAAGGACTTACGCCAACTACCTAAACAAATATCCAAGACCCGTATCAACAAAGTCAACTCTCGGTCAAACTTCTCAACCTTCCAAACCTTCAACATTCTCCAATTCAAGCCAAAACGATCTACGGACCTCTAAATCAATATTTGGACATACTCCTAAGTCTATAATCACCATACAAAGCTATCAAAACTATCAAGACTGTATTATAGAGTCGTTTATACATAAGTTAACATCCGGTAAACTCTTTTAACCTAAACTTCCAACATTGAGACTAAGTGTCCCAATTTATTCTGAATCATCCCCGGAACCAAACCAACCACCCTGAGAAGTCATATAGCCACATCTGAACATAGAATAAGTAATAAATCAGGGACTGGGGCTACAATACTCAAAATAACTAGCCAAGTCATTACAAGTTGATTGGGAACGGGTTACGTATCACAATAATTATTATAATAAATGTGGGGATCGGGTTGCACACTACAACAATTATTGTGTTAAATGTTTGGACCGAGCTGCACACTACAACAATTATTGTTTTAAGTGTTGGGATCATAGTACACACTACAACAGAGTTGATGTGTTGTAGTTGTAGAGTTTTATCTCGGTATTGTGATATGAAATTTGAGATCATGTTATTCTGGAGTCCTCTGGTAGATGAACTTTTGGTCAATTTTTATGATTTTACTACTTTATTTCTATTTCTATATTCTAGGATTATTATTCATATAATTTTATTATGATTGTCTTGTTATAGTCTCGTTACTACTTCATCGAGGTTAGGATCGATATTACAGAGTATATAGGGTCGGTTGTACTCGTGATATACTTTTGTACTTCTTGTGTAGATCCTAGTGTTGGTCCTAGCGATGCATAGCGGAGAATGCTCGGATTTGACGGCTATAGGAGACTTGAGGTAGAGCTGCTCGATGTTGGCATTCCTTGAAGTCCCCTTCTATCATGTTTTGCCGCCATTCTAGATTCAGACAATATTATATAATATTATATTTAAGACCATGTTTGTAATATTCTAAATGCTTATATATTTGTGACTCTAGATTTATGGGATATGTTTAGACTGCTCTATTTTGTATTTATTGCATCTATTTTGGATTATTCAGTTTCATATTATTAATATTTTTCTTTAATTGCTAAAAATGGGTAAATTACAAGCTAACATTGGCTTGCCTACCAAGTGGATTTTAGGCGCAATAACAGCTCCATGGTTGGGATTTTGGATCGTGAACAAGTTGGTATCAGAGCAATAGGATGCCTAGGTCTCACGAGTCATGAGCATGCTTAGTGGAGTCTGGAGGATTAGTACGGATACGTCTCTACTTGTCTTCTACAGGCTATAGATCTTTCTTTCTTTCTCTATCGTGTGAGTTTATTCTGTTATTGAAGTTTTAACCATTCTATTCTTATTCCCTCACAGATGGTGAGGACACGCACAATATTCATAGATGAGTAGGAGGCAAAGCCTCGAGCTGCAGCCATTACTAGGGGTAAAGGCTGGGACCAAGGTAGAGACAGAGCTCATCCTAAAGCATATTTAAAAAGACATATTCCAAAGCCTCAGATCGAGTAGGAAGAGGAGATCCTTGTTCATCCTGCACCAGCTGGACCAGCTCAGGTCTCAGAGAGGTTTATAGCCACCCCTATACTTTAAGACACCCTTGTCTATCTAGTGGGACTAATGGATAGTGTGGCCCATGATGGAGTATTTCTTATAGCACCCGCTATCTCTTAGGCTGGGGAAGGAGCCTAGAATCCCGCTACTCATACTCCGAAGAAGTTGACTCCCACATATCGGACTCTGGCAGTCCCAACAGTTGGAGTAGTTCAGCCAGTTATTGCTACACAGCCCACGGAGGCAACTGCTATGTCTTCGAATGGGCTGATGAGGTTGGACAATTTCACCAAGCTCTTTCTTACTTATTTGGTAGTACACCTTCTGAGGACCCACATGATTACTTGGACCGTTTCTGCGAGGTGTTCCACAATATTGGTATTGTGGAGTCCAATAAAGTCGACTTCCTAGTGTTTTAGAGGACTGGTTCTGCAAGAGATAATGGGGGGACTATATTTGAGGCAGACAAGCAGATTCACCTCCACCTACTTGGGATGAGTTATCATAGTTATTCTTGGATAAGTTCATTCCTTTTACTCTGAGAGAGGACTACCACAACTAGTTTTAGCATTTGTAGCAGGGTAGTATGATTATTACCCATTACGAGACTAGATTTATGGACCTATCTCATCATGCAGTTATCTTGATTCCTACTAAGAGGGAGAGGGTGAGGATATTCATGGATGGCCTTACTTATCATATCAAGTTGCATATGGCCAACGATACTGCGAATGATATCTTTTTCCATCCTGTTGTAGACATTGCTAGACGAATCGAGAAGGTTCGTAGTTATGGCAAAGGGCGCGACATCTGAGAAGATAACTCATGATTTTGATAGTTTTAGTGGTGCCTCGTTTGGAGGTAGGTGTTCATTTGGTAATGTCTATCCTCACGGGAAGATTCAGTGAGCTCTTCATATAGCACAAGGTGCTTCGGGAAGTCGTGGTTCTAATGGGTCTCCTCATGAGCATCCAGTATTCACCACACATTCAGCTCATATTAGTGAGAGTTACTACGATGGTCATTCAGGTCATTAGGAATCATCTCAAACTCAAAAGTTAGGTCAGCCACGGGGTTGCTTTGAGTGCGAAACACATGTCACATCCAGAGGTACTGTCCTAGATTGAGGAGCATCAGACCACCGCAAGGTACTTGTGCCATGATTTTGGCATCGTATACTCCACTGCCCACTCAACCTGCTAGAGGTGGGGGTTAGGCAGCTAGAGGTGGTTGTTAGGCAGCTAGAGATGGTGGTCAGGCCATTAGAGGTGGAGACCAGCCAGCTAGGGGCCGTCCGAGGAGTAGATGTTCGCAATTGCAGACATCACCGGATCGCTTTTGCGAATGGGCACCAGACTTAGTCAGGTTCGCAATTCCGAACCTTTGACCACATTTGCGATAAAGAAGTGCATCGCAAATGCGATGTTTTTGTCGCATTTGCGATTTTAGTAGGCTGGGGGCATTGTTCGCATTTGCGATTAATGTTTTGCATTTGTGATTTTCACAATTGCAATACTTGCACCTGGATAAAAGAGGAAAAAATTGAGACTTAGCTTATTTTACACCATATTTTCAACCCTAAACACTCTAGAGGCGCTTTTCTTATGAAAATCATTGGTAAGAAACCAAAATCCACTTTCTTTCAATTTATCATTACTTTTCATGAGCTTTTAACATCAAATCTAGGTTTTTCATGGTAGAAAAGAGGGATTGGGGTAAAATTTAGGGATTTTACAAAAATTAGATTTAGGCCTCAAATTGAGGTTTGATTTCAAAATAAATCACATACCCGGGCTTGGGTGAATGGAGAATCAGGTTTTGGTCTGGATCTAGGATTTTGACCAAGCGAGCCTGGGGTTGACTTTTGTTGACTTTTAATTGCATTAAAGATTGAATCATTTTCATTCGTGCGTAGTTTCTAAAGCTTATATTGAATTATTTCAATGATATTTGGCTAGATTTAGTTGGTTTGAAGACTTGTTCTGAAGGAAAAGCCGCGGTTAATTATTGAGTTAGTTGTGTAACGAGGTAAGTGTCGTGTCTAACTTCGAATTGAGGAATTTAGGACTTGTTGGTGTACTTGTTATGTGAATTATATGGGGAAACAGTGTATATGCAATATGACAAGTGCATATACGCTGTCACGGGTTAAAGCATGCGAGTTGGGCTATTTGCCTTTATATTATCAGTTATTCCATGTTATCTCTTGTTATATGCTTTGATTGCTACATAATCTTACTTGTTGTCCATGTATTACTTGTTATATGTTAATTAAATTGTTGCTTGTTTGATTTATTCATTTATCAATCAATATATATTTACCTGCTATATGTCCAGAATTAATTATATAACTTTATTGTTTCATGTCTTACCTGTCTTTATTGCCATTGAACTACTTGTTGCACTTTATTATATTATTCTGATTTTTGGGAGTTCTTAACTAATCTTGCATCGTTGACTTGTAGAACATTATGAATGTGAGGTATTGGCTATTCTTCGTTTGAACAGCTAGTTCCTTAATGTTCCACTCGTTTTATTTCCCTTTTATGTTGAGAATACATACTATTTGTGTTAAGTTATTATGTTAATGAGTTGATATTGGGAACGAGTTGTGCGCCGTAATAAATATTATATTAAATATTGAGATCGGGTTGCACGGTGCAATAGTTATTGTGTTAAATTATAAGATCGGGTTGCACGCTGCAACAAATATTGTGCTAAGTGTTGGGATTGAGTTGCTTATCACAACATAGTTGATGTGTTGTAGTTGTTTATAGTTGTAGATTCTTATCTCGGTATTGTGATATGAGATTTGAGATAATTTTATTTTGGGGCCCTCTGGTAGATGACCTTCGTGTCCGTTTTTATGAGTTTACTGTTTTATTTCTATTTTTGTATTTTATTATAATTATTTGCACACGTTTATATTGAATGTCTTGTTATAGCCTCGTCACTACTTTGTCGAGGTTAGGCTCAACACTTATAGAGTATATGGGGTCGTTTGTACTCACGCTACACTTTTACACTTCTAGTGCAGATTCCGGTATTTGTCCTAGCGGTGCATAGCAGAGACTTCTCGAATTCGACTGCTATAGAGACTTGAAGTAGAGCTGCTCGACGTTCGCTGTCCTCGAAGTCCCCTTCTATCAAGTTTTGATTGTTATTCTGGTTTCAAACAATATTATATTTCATTTCAGACCATGCTTGTAGTATTCTAGATGCTCATGTATTCGTGGCTCCTTGTTTCTGGAATAAGTTTAGACTGCGCTATGTTTATTTATCACATCTATTTCAGATTATTTCAGTTTCATATAATTAATGTTCCGCTTTAATTGCTAAAAATGGGTAACTTTCTAGCTAACATCAGCTTACCTAGCATGTGAATGTTAGGCGCCATCATGATTCCATGGTTGAAATTTTGTGTCGTGACAATGCACGATGATATGACATTCGTATTAAAATGACTATTGATTATGAAGGTTTCAAGTTTTAAATTAAAAGGAATATGATGTTAATGCTTTTCCATGAATAGGAATATGAATTTATAGTTTCAAATGATAAATACAAATGACTATAAAGTGAAAAGACAATATTTGTGGATATTGAACATAATTTAAAGATTATGATTAAGGGCCAGAGGTGCAACTATTATGAAAAGGTCAAAGGTAATAATTTTTATGAAAGGACCAAAGGTGCCGAATAATATACAAACATTTTAGAAGTACTAGTATTAGAACCCGCGCGATGCGCGAATAACATTAAAAAAATGGTAATTATATTATTTTAATAAAATTATCAACTATTATTTTGTATCTTTAATGCAGTATATCCAAAAATAAAATAATAAAATTAAAGGAAACTAATTATATAGCTTTAATTAACTTTTCTATTTATTATTTTAATTTATTAAATTATCGGCTATTTTGTATTATTACATAGATATAAAAGCCTTTATTAATGCGTTAGTATCCTTGTCCATTACTCCATTTTATATATCGATATACATTTTTATTTTTCCTAATTTTTTAACTATTTTGTTTCTTATTTTTAAAATTTATGTGCCCTATTTTGTATATTTTTTATACTATGATGTTTTGATTAGCTTTCCTTATTTAATTTTTTATCTAATGTTTTAATTTTTTTATTTTTATTACATCTATTAACGATATTTTTTTCTATTTTATTTTAATTATTGAAAATTTTCTACATGTGAAATTTCTTTCTATTTTTGACATTTCACTATGTTGCGCAGAGGAATTTTATTACTACTACATATTTTTATTATTGACTTTAGCTAATGAGATTCGAGATATGTAACATTATTTATTGTATATAGTTGCTCTTCACAAATAAAAAATAATTCCTCATCTCAAACTAAAATAAGTATTATTCTTTCAACCTTTTAAACCATATTAGTTCGTTGTTACATTATGCAACACTTAGTCTACCTCTTAAATTTATTTTGTTTTCACACTCTTATTTTATAGCTAGAAATTCATTGATTCAGTAAAATTCAATCGGTTGAGAAAACAAAAAAATTGTAAAAAGAAGAATAAAATTAAGTTTAGCTATGACAGAACACAAAATAATTTTTGTTTAAAAGTAATTTGACCTTTATTTTCTAAATATTCAATAATTTTGTAACTGTTAAGTTACTACTATCTAAATAAAGAAAAGTAGTAAAAAAATCTGAATAATTGTATTCCTGGCATACCATACAAATAACATCTTCTATTATTTGCAAAAGCAAAAACAAAAGTGCATAAAAAGATTTGAAAATAACCAAATGAGAATTAAGTCATAGTAAAGACGAAGTACAATTCAATTCGACATCATTTCTATACATATATACCATTTCAAATCATGTTCTTTCAATGCATACACTAATGATAAAATAACTCTGGAGATAATCGATACCATCTTATATTACAAAGAAGTTGTTCTCGGTCCTTGGTGCTCAATTTTAAAGAACAATGCATCAAATGGATCCAATCAATTGAGACAATTACCATACAATGAACATGTTCTCTAAAATTAAGCAGTTGTAGCTATTACCTTTTTTTGTAGATATTCTAAAGAGTATTTTCTATGTTCTTTAACCAAACAGGAAGCCTGTTGAAATCAAAATAGTCAAAATAAATGATAGATGATATTATAAAATATTTGACTAAAAATTTAAATACAATAGTTATTTGTAATTACATATAGCGCATACACACTATCCAATTATGAACAACACAGAATGCCTTCATTTTATATCAACTTGATGAACCTTATAATGTTCAAATTCACCAGAAAATCATACTAATTACTTTTAAGAAATGATGATATACTTCTGGAAAATGAATGAATTAAACATTAAGAACAATATCATATCATGGTTATAGAATTTTTTCAAAGCTTCATTAATAAGAAAGAAAATGAAAATTCACCGTAGTACCACTACTTCAATGGAAAAAATAATACATTAGAGATTGTACAACTTTTAGATGGATCGGACTCGCTTTCTCATTCCCAGGAAGAAGAGTATATATACATGAGAGTAAGCTCATATTCCCTAAAATCTCTCCTAAGAATATTCTAATAATATCGTATTCCTATAATATATTATAGAGTATCACATCTCTAACAAATATAGATATACAATATATAAATACTATATTTACACATTTACAGATCTTGATACATAAAAGAAAATCAAACAACAATGAAGCAAAAAGATAAATCAATAAGATCTGCAATTTTTTTTTAATAGTATCATAATGCTTCTTTCAATCAACCTTGATTTTTTGAATCTCAATTCAAAAAAAGATTATCTTTCAATTCAATATTTAAGATTTCAATTCAAAAAGTTTTATCCTTCAATTTAAATTTTCTTTATCTGAATTAAATATGTTTTAATCTAAATTAAATATTTTTATTATAATGTTTATTAACTTTTACTTTAACTTTTTCTTATCACACCACTTGATGTGGTTTATTACATTGTTATTCTTAATTAATTATTTGAGTGATTTACTTAACTCTATTTTTCGTTAAGGATAATAGTCTAAAAGATATGTCAGAAATATGGCAGTTTAGGAGTCTTTTTTCTTTAAAATTAATTTTTCAAAACATTTGCAAGATTCATTTCAATAAATTTAAACCTCATCATATAAAGTCTGCATTAACAAACATTTGGAATTCAATAATTTGATTACATCAAATGTTTCTAAAAAATTATTTTTAGCTCTAAAGTAAAATTTGTAATAAATATTTTTTCAATAGTAAGGGTCGGATATGAACTATCGATTTTATAAGATACAAATTTTTATTTAAATATTTTTTTAAAAAAAATACCTACCATAACTGAAGTATACACAAAATTTAATTAAAGATACCTACAATAATGTATATTGTTCATAAATAAGGTTAGATACAAAATTTATACAAAATAAAGAATTATTATTTCAACTTAAATTAGTGTATAAGATTTTCAAAGATATTTTAATTGATTCTTGCTCAAAAAAGGATACCTACCATAATTGAATTATACACAAATTTAATTAAAGATACATATAGAAAATCTTGGACTACTACTTTCATTTAATATTTTTTCATTTATAATCCAAATTTTTTATGTTGTCTTAAAATTACCAAGTAGCTTCATTTTAGCTTGCCACTTGGCTTAACCACATTGCAAACTACATTTTTTTTAATATAATATAGATTTTTAAAGACCCGAGAAGGTGTTTGTAAATAAATCAATACACGAACCTACGTGCCGGTGTAGATGCTATATAACAACATGACTTGGACTGCACAACTATATACTATGATCGTACCGTAGCTTAGATTTGATGACTAGATAGTCAGCCTGATTTGATTGCCTAATATATAAGTTGGGACTTATGATTTAGCAAAGTTATCAAAATTATACGACATTATGGTTGGGATGCCTAGTCGATGCAAGGGGCTCGACTTCCATGGATGCACACATGGTAATAAATATTATGTCAGCACTAGGGACTCTAACTAAAGATATAAGAGTTTGTTTAAAGCTTCAAACAAAATTATGAATTATGAAATGATTTTAATTTATAACTTAATCTTTTTATGAAATTAAAATTGCATATTATTCCTTCATGTTTCTTCTATATGTGTCCAATTTTTATATGTGAAAACTGGTGATGCATACAATTACTTTTCATGTTCTTTTTTTTTGGCGCTCTGCATCTCTTCGTGGATACATATATTGATATTAGTGGATGATTGGATCATCGTTAAGCATCTTCCTCTCTTCTCCGGCTGATATGGTGAGCCCCTACTATTCTAGTAAGTATCTTGAGTATGCATTTAGGTGCTTATTATCATAAAAACTCTATTTACACTGCGGATCATGTAATTATGTATAGAATACGGTTTTTGTATTTTTGAAATTACCTATAAAGCTTTTGAAAGATTCATGGGCTATCATACCTAATATGAATGACTTTAAATTCTTTTAAGAATTTCTTTATCGTGAAGCATGCATTATTTAAGTCTAAGGATAAAATAAAATATTGGTTCATTCGGCCACAAGTTTAAGACACCAAGTGTCGTGTCCCGCTCTTTAGAGATTTGGGGCGTGACATGAATTCTCTCTTCTTTTTTTTTTTTTATTTGTTTCTGAAACTTTAAAAATATTATGTAAATTATATGATATGAATGTTCTATATGTTTAATCTATTTGTCCTTTTTTAGGTTAGACCTTTAATATTTATTTTCTTCAAATTATTTTCCTTAGATTAACAAAACTAAGGAGGGATGTCTTGTACAATTGAGACCTATATCTTTTTGGAATACCCACGAACCAGTATATCGTTAGATTTTTACTTTCAAATTTATGAATTGTTTGAGACTCTTTTCTTAAAATTCTTTTAATTTCCTTCTATCTTGCAGTATTTTTATACTAATATCTTTCCTCATCATTAGTGTTATTTATCTCTTTTCTTAAAATACCTCATTCTAGTGAGTTTCTTTTTTCTTTTTTCATAGTAAGTATATACATGATTATACTTTTGCCAGGACAACAACGGCAATTCCATAACTAATGAGTCCTAGTTGCAATGTTTGGTAGAGTAACGGAGCCAGTCAAGTTTCATTCCTAACCCGGCAAATGTACTTATACAATGATTACAACCATACACCTCACACCTTGGGGGTAGATACAAGGACAACAACAAGAGCTACAACATTCTCTACGGGGACGTGCATATCATTGCGGAAGATGAAATTTTGGGGATAAGTGAGAGCAATGAGAATGAGGTTTGGTAATCAACCAGTTATAATATACTACAAAATCGACATTGTACTTCCTCAAGATGCCAATGTTTATGAGATCAAGGTTGAGATAGGAGCAGTGTCACGAACTAGAATTCCCGCCTTCTCGATTGTGATGGCGTCTAACATTTCACTTGCTAGAAAAGTCAACGTTAGAATAATTTATACTTTTTAATAATTCAAATGAAATGATAAGGAAGAAGCTAAAATAACTGCAATAATCTAAAGAAATGTGCGGAAACCATTTCACCTGAAATATCTAATACAACCCTGGACCCGATATCACAAGTACATGAGCTACTAGAATAGTACAAATAAAGGTTTGGATAAAATATAGAACTGTTTGACAGAAAATACACAGCTAATTAAAAGAAGTTGTGATGACCCAATCGGTCATCACTTGTTTTAAATTAAATTCTATGACGCCGAATCCTAAAAAATCTCATTTAAAGTCACCTCAATTTGCGTGCGCAATCCGGACGCGTAGTCGGAAAGCTTAAATATAAAAATCTGTGAAAAATAATGAGTTTTGACTATAAAATGAATTAATTTGACTTTGGTCAACATTTTGGGTAAACGGACCCAGACCCGTAATTTGATGGCCCCACAGGATCCGTAGGAAATTATGGGACTTGGGCGTACGCCCGGAATCGAATTCCGAGATCCCAAGCCCGAGAAATGAATTTTTGAAAGAAATTATTTTCTGAAATTGTTTAAGAAAATTGGAAATGAAATTTGATTAGAACATGTTAGTATCGGGCCCATATTTTGGTTCCGACGCCCGGTACATGTCTTATATATGATTTAAGATGTTTCTGTAAAATTTGATAAAAAACGAATATCATTTGACATGATTTGGACCTACATTAGAAAATTTGATGTTGTAAGAAGTTTGAAATAATTTATGGATTTTGTGGTTTAATCCGATGTTTATAATGTTATTTTGGCGATTTGATCGTACGAATAAGTCTGTATGATATTTTTGAGGTTGTGTGTATATTTGGTTTGGAGCCTCGAGGGCTCGGGTGAGTTTTGGATAAGCCACAGGTGCATTTTGAACTTTGAAAAGTAGCTGGTGTGTTCTGATCTGCAGGCTTCGTATTTGCGAAGCCTGGCTCGCAAATGCGACAATCAATCGCAAATGAGAAAGAGTGGACTAGCAGCCTGAGTCGCAAATGCGACTTCATTATCGCAAATGCGACTTCCCATTTGCGAACAGCCTCTCGCAAATACGATGATGGCTGGGAGGCTGAGGTATCACAAATGCGACAAATGTTTTGCAAATGCAAAAGTCTGGTATTTTACCAGTGTTCGCAAATGCGAACAATATTTTCGCAATTCCCACATCAGCAGGTCGGGGTTCACATTCCCATAATTGAGACATGCAATTTTATACTTAGCCGATTTTAAACCCCATTTTTTATATTTTCTCAAACCCAAACACACTTAGGCAATTTTTCAAGAATCCTTTCTTCTCCAAATCAATTGTAAATAATTTTAACAAACTTTCATCAATTCTTATCATCTTTTAGCATGATTTTCACTTAAAATCAAGGATTTAAATGGGGGAAATTGGGTGTTTTGGGTAGAACCTAGGTTTTTCAAAAATTAGAGATTTGGTTGAGGTCCGATTTCAAAACAAATTATATTTTTGAGTTCGTACGGGAATGGGTAATCGGTTTTTTGTTCGAACCTCGGGTTTTGATCACGTGAGCCCGGGGGCGATTTTTGACTTTTTGGGTAAAACTTTGAAAAACTCATTTTCATGCATTGGGATTGATTCATTTAGAGTTTATTGATATAATTAAGTAATTTGTGATTATATACATGTGAATTGGCGGTGGAATCAAGGGGTAAAGCTATAATTGAATCGTAAATTATGTTCAAGCCATCGAGGTAAGTGTTTGGTCTAACCTTAACTTGAGGGATTAGGAGTTGAGTCTTGTTTGCTAAGTGATAATTGTTGAGTACGACGTATAGGCATGGTAACGAGTATCTATACGTTGGTGTCTAGCATACCCGTGAGTCTTTATATTGTGATTATCATGAGTTGGTTGTATCTTTCATGCCTTGCTGAGGGTTTCTAATTGTTGTATAAAGTTTGTGGAAAGAATTGTGACCTATGAACATTGAGGAGCGTTGGCTCAGGTTGTATAACGAATTGTAAAGTATAAGTGACAATTTAACTTTTAGAGCATTGGCTCGAGTTGTGAAGCGAATTGTGAAGTAAAAGTGAGAAATAGAAGAAATCATTATGTTGTGACCCTTGCCGGGCTATTGTTGGTTTATTTGTTATCACCCTTGGCGGGATGTGGATATTATTAATATTGTTCCCTTGCCGGTATTTAATTGTTGACTTGTTGCTCCCTTGCCTGGATTCTTATTGCAAATTTCCTTTATTTCCTTGCCCTATTGTTCGTGATTGTTGTTTGGGTGAGGAAGAGCATAAAGCACGAAGGGTGATGTCGTGCATTGTTTGTTTCGTGAGAAAAGAGTGTAAAGCATGAAGAGTGATGTCATGACGAACGATGTACCATTTCGTGCCTATTATATAATTCCATGGTGAGGAAAGAGTGTAAATCATGAAGGGTGATGCCGCACCGCACGATGTACCATTCCGAGCCTATTATATTGATTCTTATGGTGAGGATGAGAGTAAAAGCATGAAGGGTGATGCCGTGCACTTGTCCTTGATTTTCCTGACCCTTGCTGATAATTGAGTTACGTTGTCCTTTACGTTTATTTAATGATTTTCTGTTGTTACTTGACTTTATTTCGAGGTTGTAAGTTCCCTTACCCTATTTTCCTTGTGATTATTGTTTGGGTGAGGAAGAGCGTAAAGCATAAAGGGTGATGCCGTGTATTATTTTTGTGAGAGAGAGTAAAAGCACGAAGGGTGATGTCGTGCACTTGTCTTTGATTTCCTAAATTTTATTGATAATTGTGTTACGGTTTCTCTACACTAAATTTGCTGGCTTCCTGTTGATACTTGTTGTACCCCAAAACATGATTTCCCCTCCCTATTCTCAATTAAACAATGGCGATCCTCATATTTATTTATTGCTCTTCTGTTACTATTCGGTGTTTCCCCGCAGCATGTTTTCCCCCTCCCATACTTGACTGTATATGACTGCTTCTTTCTGTACTTCTTTTCTACTGTATATAGTAAAATTGCACATGTTTATTTGGTAGTCTGGTCCTAACCTCGTCACTACTTCGCCGAGGTTAGGCTAGGCACTTACCAGCACATGGGGTCTACACTATTTTGTGTAGAACCCAGTGTTGTAGACTTCGGACCGCGGTGAGATTGCTGATTCTTTCTCATCAGGCAACCCGAGGTAGTCCTGCAGGCGTCCGCAGGCATTGGCGTCTTATTCTACCTACTATTCCTATTTCATTTCCCCTATATTCTGGAATAGTGTATTATTATTTCTTCAGCCTTTGGATGTAGTAAATCTTAGACCGTATGTGACACCAGATTTTGGGTTGTTAAGGATTAAGTATTTGTAACAAATATAGTTTTTATATATTTTATCGTTGTCTTCCGCTTGAATTTAAATTTCCCCTGTTATCATGTTATCGCCTTATAATTGTTAAAAAGTAATAATTATTAATGAAGTAATTGAACTAAAGGTTTGGCTTGCCTAGCTCACATTAGTAGGCGCCATCACGACTTTTAAGGGTGGGAAATCTGGGTCGTGACAAGTTGGTATCAGGGCTCTAGATTACATGGGTCTCACAGTTCACAGACAAGCTTAGTAGAGTCTGAGGGATCGGTACAAAGACGTCTGTATTTATCCCCTAGAGGCTACAGAGTTAGGAAAAGTTTCACTTCTATTCTTCCCTGTCTTGCAATTTTGTTCTCTCAATGCTAAATTGAAACCTCTACTTTTGTCCTTTTGCGAATGGCGAGGTCACGTACCGCTTCTTCAGCCGAACAACAGCACAAACCGGTGATAGATCATCAACATCTTCGGAGGCTTTGTGGAGGTGGTATAAGTTTCACCAAGCTCTTCACTACTTCATTCAACGGTGCATCTACTAAGGCTCCTCATGATTATCTAGACAGTTGTCATGAGGTTCTAAGGAACATGGGGATCGTGGAGACCAATGAGATCGATTTTGCTACATTTCGCTTGTCTGGATCTGCCAGGACCTGTTGGAGAGATTATTGATTGGCTATACCAGTTGGGTCATTAGCTTCAACTTGAGAACAGTTTACGCAGCTATTTCTAGAGAAGTTTCTGCCCATCCCTCAGAGAGAGGTCTATCGGAGGTAGTTTGAGCGTCTCCAGTAGTGTTTAATGACTGTTACTCAGTACGAGATTAGATTCATCGACTTGGCTCATCATGCTCTTATCAGGAATGAGTTCAAATAATAAGTCAAAACAATGACCAAATAGTAATAAAAATCCCGAAGGGTTCAAATAGTTGGCACGAAGCTCAAATATGGCATTCAGCCCAAATCATGATGATAACAAATAAGTTTCAGTCAAACACGCGGTAAAATCATCAATCGGGATGAATCAAGTCATGATCCTCAATAGTGCACGACCCCACGCTGGTCATCAAACATGTTCCTTACCTCAATATAGCACTACGATGTGCAATTCGGAGTTTCAAACCCTCAGAGCATCATTTACAATCATTACCACCTCGAACTGCATAAATCTCTAGCTCGCAATGTCTTTGCCCCTCGAATCGGCCTCCACCTGCGTCGAATCTATCCAAAATTAGAACGAATACGTCACAATATGCTAAGGGAACAAAGCCCAAGTGAAAACAATCAAAAATACCAAAAATCCCAAAATTAGCAAAACCCAAGCCTCGGGCCCACCTTTCAAAACTCAGAAATTTTCACATCAACGGGTTTCTTATCTCCCCACGAGTTCATACATATCAACAGTTCTCAAATCCGACCCCAATTGGTCCTCCAAATCCCCAATCAAAAATCCAAAATTTCAAGTCCTAGTTCTTCCATTTTTAGCTTAAGTTTCCATGATTTTCTAGGTAGATTTCACAATAGAATCGAGTTTTAGGTCTGAAATTCTTACCTCCAAACATTTCTCCTTGAATCCCTCTTCAATCTCTTTCAAAAAGCTCTCAAAAAGACCAATTATGGAGGAAATGAACCCCAAAAGCGCGGATGAAATAAATTAAAACATTCTGCCGAGGTCTGACCCCCCTTCTTTGCGAACGTGGTCAACACCTCGCATTCGCGAAGCAAGAATTTGCATTGACTAGATTTTCCTCTGCGCGAACGTGATACGCCCATCACGAATGCGATGCTTCCTCCTCCTACACCTTCACGAATGTGACACCCCTTATGCGAATGCGATGAACAAAAGGCCTCGAACCCCTCAGACCTAAATCAGCCTACGTGATCGCGAGTGCCCTCTCGCGAATACGATGCACTAGATCCCAGCCTTCCATGAACGCGAAGGATAAATCCTAGCCTTCCATAATTCCTTCTTCGCGAACGCGAAGCTCCTCTCGTGAACCCGAAGAGATAATTCTCTGCAACACCTGAGCAGATTTTCTGCAACTTCCAAACTCTAAAAATGACTCAAATGACCATTCGAAACTCAACTGAGGTACCTGGGACCTCAACCAAAAGCACAAACACATCCTAAAACCTGATTCAAACTTGCTCCAATCATCAAAACACCTCAAACAACATCAAATTACCCAAAACACATCGAATTCAAGCCTAAGTTTCTAAAAATCTTCCAAAATATGTTTTCGATCAAAAACCCAACCAAACCACGTCTGAATGACCTGAAATTTTGCACAAACATCCCGAATGACACAACAAAACTACTGCAACTCTCGGAATTCCATTTTGACCCTTATATCAAAATCTCACCTATCAACCAAAAATTGCCAAAATATCAATTTCGCCAATTCAAGCCTAATTCTACTCCAGACCTCTAAAACTCATTCCGATCATACTCCTAAGTCAAAAATTACCTCTCAAAGCTAACTGAACCATCAGAACTCACATCTGAGCCCTCTAACACATAAGTTAACATCTGGTTGACTTTTTCAACTTAAGGTTCCTTAAAAAAGACTATGTGTCCCAAACCTCACCAAAACCATTCCGGATTCAATCCGACCAACCCGATACAACAAAACACGGATGATGAAGCATAAAAAAGTAGAAATAGGAGAAATGGAGAAGAAACTCATGAGACGACTAGCCGGGTCATCACAGACCTCCATTAGCCTTAAATGCCAATTTCACAGACAATATCATTGTCTAGGTGCATCAGAGTTCCCTAAGGATCGCAAGGATCCCGGACAATGCTCACACCTAGATTTTGTAACCAAATTAAGTAAGTGTAGTATGGAAAGGCCAGCCTTAGTGTGCTAGAGTTCAGAGGGATCTCAGATGGATCCCAAGGCAGTACACACTCTGGAGGGGGCAGAACCCGGGACTTAGAAGTAAAGTGAGAGTGCTTGACATAGTTTGAAGGGGTTTTTAGTAAGAAAATAGTGTTAAAGAGACTTGTTTGAAATAGTTCCATATAATAAAGAGAGTTGCTCAGTAAAATAGTTTTTTGAAAAGAGTTGTGGAATCAAATAAACAACATACCCAACACAGAACCAAAACATGTTCTGCAACATTCAAAGAACAGCCTTCACACATGGGTAATGGGAATTTGGTACATATAAAGCATATGCAGTGAACACATAACAGACATAAGTGCATATAGCTATAGAATTAGAAGTATTCTAGGGGAGTTCATGGGATTAGCGTATAGCATGAACTTCAGAATTAACACAGAACCATGTAACTTAAGGTACAAGTTGTTTTGCCAAAGAAAGGTTCATACTAAAACCAGCTAAACATAAAAATGGAACAGAGTCACGTTGAGACATACTACAAAAGGGGGGTAACATTTCATAAGCATGATGATCCTAATGGGGGTAGTACATAACATAACTAGATAGACAAGAAAGCATCTCAACTACAGGTTGCACAACAAAACCATAGATAGAAACAGGATGAACTAAAGTAGTAAAAGAAACATATTATTTTTTGAAACTTGAATTGAAATTAGAACATACCAGTAAAGAAGATAGTAAAGATAAAGTGGATGATAAGAGAGCACAATAATTAGTCTTGGCTCCCAGCCGGCTAATTCAAGACAGTAGCAAGTAGCAAAGAAAGAAAACAGAAAGCCTTGAATGTAAGAGAGAGAGTTTATGAACCAATGTGTTCCTCTTGTGTTAGTGAAAGAGAAGGGTATTTATAGTTTGAAAACAGGTAGAAAATAAGGCAAGAATCAAAGTTCAGCAATAATTGTGGAACTATGCACTAATTAGAATCAAATCAATGTAAGTACTTCCATTCAATTAAGGAGTTAAATAGTAAATAAGGAAATAGATCAATGTACGACCAATAAGGAAAGATTTCAAATACTTTAAGTATCGGGTAAACAATTAGGGCTAAGTTCAAAAATACTCTAATTAAAGAGATAGTCAGTAAGAATCAAGTGCCAATGCAGACAAGGTAAGCAAGTCAATCAAACTAAATAGAAAGGGTAGGAATCGAAGGTTTAAAGGAAGGTCTTCCAATCAAACCAAGAAACAGGGGATCCAGAATCAATCTAAGAGAAAGTCATGAGTCAGTGTTTAGCATATAAATAAAGTAAGACATAGATAGCAAAAAGTCGATATACAACTCTGGCAAACATGAAGGTTAAACAACACTGATAGAAAGAGGAAAGTCTTGCACAGTCAAGATGAACACAAGCATATAGATTTGATGTAAGTTAGTCTAAGAAACTCAGTAGAAACATATTCAAGGTAAGATAGTCAAAAAAACTCAAACGAGAACCGGTCGATCATGCTAATACACAGAACCAAATGAAGAAACCTAAAAAATTAGGGCTTTCAATATAGACGAGTTAAATATGTAGTAAACTCATAGAATCAGTTAAAATAATGCAAGAAATATAAGTTTAAACACAAAGAATCAGTTAAACAAGGTTTTAAAAAGAAGTTCTAAAACCCTAATTTTTAGAAGCAGGTAAAAAACACTTAAAATCAATGATTCTTGTAAAGAATCTCAAGGACAGTGTAAAACATTAAAGGACCAAACTCAAATCGTCTTAGATTTGTACAGATCTATGAGGTATAGAAAAGAAATTAGGGTTTCGAAAGAAACCCATACAGAGATGAAGGAACCTGTCTAGAATCCCAAGGATCGTAACAAATACAGAACGATTTTGCAGGAAATCACATTGGAATAGCCAAGAACAGGCAGGGGATGACCCAAAATGTAGGTCGGCATGGACCTGGGCCCTTGAAAACCTTACAGAAGGAAAGCATGGAATGAGAAGCCATTGGAGGCATAGGAGACGATGAGAGGTAACCGGAGATGACCAGAGATGGGAGGTTGGTGGTTGAGGGGCTAGGGTTAGGTTGAGAGTGTACTGAGAGTATAGAGGATTTTAGGGCAGCGATATGTGGAAAATGATTAGGGTCAAAGGTTGTTTAGAATTAAAAAAAAAGAAAGAATCAATATGGGTCGTTGATCTTTCAGGTCAACGGCCATGATCTGATGGGTTCTAGGTCGGGTAGGTGTGTTTAGGGTCTGGGTCGAGTGGTTTAATATGAAATTGGGCTGGGGTATTGGATTTAATTGAGGCTAAAATTGAAATATAATCTGGCTAAGTTTTAAATAGCCAATTTAAACCTACATAATTTATAATAAATAAGTGATGATTTCTAAAAGATAATTTTGTGTACAAAATGATTTTAAATAGATATTTAATAGTTTAAAAGTATAGAAGATCTTTTTGTGCATATACACGTAATTGTACGACTAATATTATAATTATATGCAAATTAGCTTTAAAAATGGAAAATGCAATTATAAAAATGCACTAAAAATATTTTAACAATATTTCTGCGCAAAATATAGAATTTAGATGACTAAATTACCATAAAAATAATTTGAGGAATAATTATTGGAGATTTTATGAGTAAAAACGGGGAAATAAATCAATTTAAAATCTTTAAATTTATTGAAAATATTATAAAAATCTTGTGCATGCTTATTTATGCATATATATGCTATTTTGAATGTATTTATACATATTAAAAATATAAAGGGAAATATTGAGTATCAACAACTGTTTTTGTATTTTCTGATAAGGTTATGCTCTAATCTACACTACTATCTATTGCATCTCACTTTTAATATCC
Organism: Nicotiana glauca; assembly: GCA_026770625.1. NCBI lineage: Eukaryota > Viridiplantae > Streptophyta > Magnoliopsida > Solanales > Solanaceae > Nicotiana > Nicotiana glauca. Next base: position 175,899 of record MU681006.1, on the reverse strand, counting down.
TCTCCAGTTTCATATTTACCAACCTGTACTCCATAATTATACCCCAATGGGCAATTATCCTCTCTATGACCTTAGGTTTCTCCTGCGCGTCGCTTGGGCATCAATTACATTTGGAATTCGATAGGAAGAGAAGGTTAACTATTGCTCTAAGCTTCGTGGCACGATCTAGAGTAGAAAGAAATGATACAATCCTAGATGTCTTTTTAGTTAACCGTTTATATGAGTGGCTGACACACACATATAAAGGAAACCGCTTCATAGACTCCCTAAGACACTTGAACCTAGTGTTCTGATATCAAGCTTTGTCAAGCCCCGAACTTGTGCCTGGACGTAACACGACACTCGGTGCCTGACTACATGTGACCGAGCGAACCAACTGGCTGACTGAATCAACATGTGATATGATAACGTACTAAATGTGGAAGATAAACTAACACATGTTGATATACTGAAAGTATGAATGATATAAATCAAAGTGCGGAAATACTAATACAATTCAGAAACATATTTGCTGCCATCATAGCTTAATATAAAAAGCATGTGACTCAATCATACTATTACTTTAGTCTATGAAGCCTCTAATAAAGTACTAAAAATATTGACTGTCTAAAAATACTGAAGACTGTAAGGTAATGATAATGCCCCGGATGAACTGGGGATCACCAAATAGTTGGTATGAGAATTCTAGCGCTCTGAATCATCAACCTATAAATCATTACCTGTATTGTGAGATGAAGGCCTCGGGTAAAAGGGACGTCAGTACATTTGAATTGCACTGGTATGTAAAGCAACTGAAAGAAAGAATTATAAATGTCGAAACTGAAACTAAGCTGAATTGATAATTGATCACTGAAATGATAACTGATAAGTGAAATGATAACTAATAACTGATAACTGAACTGATAACGGGTAACTGATATGATAACTTAAAACTGAAATGGTAACTAATAATTGAACTGAAAGGAAGTAAGGATATGAATACTCCCTCTTCTGAATGATGAACAAGCTGTTTATCTGAATATTGAACTGCAGCCTCAGTGTCTGTGTGTGTGTGTCTATGTGTGTGCGTGCGCGCAAGCTGCGTCATCGAGCCCAAGTATACGTATACATAACCGCAACCTCAGGTCCTAAATGCAAAGCTTAAACTGCAGCCTCAGGCCCAAAGATGCATAAAGCATAAACTGCGGCCTCAGGCCCAAAGATGCATAAAGCATAAACTGTGGCCTCCCCAAGTATGCATAAAGTATATAAACTACGGCCTCAGGCCCAACTATAGGAGTTCAACATTCAGGGATTTAAAATCAGGAACTGAAAACTATACTGCAATACATGATAGTGAAATACTGAATCACACTAAGTTACATGTTACTGGAATACTGGATCAGACTGAGTTATATAATACTAGAATACTGAATAGGACTATACTAAGATATGTATTCTTAAACTGATTATGAACACTGAAACTTCAACTGTTTATGGCATACTGAGTAATCTATACTAAGATTCGGGGGGCATCAAACCCAAGTCTATATTGTATATGCACTGAGCTCACAACGTTCAGAATGAAAGTCATGAACGAGTTATAAAGTTGGAGAATAGAAGTTCTACAACTATTGAAGGAACTAGGCTAAACTATATTTCTAAGGCAATTTGTAATGTCGTAAAAGAAACGTAGTGTAGCGATAATCATTAATGTTCGAAAACATATAGAGTTAGCCTCACATACCTTAAATTCCTTCTCTTGAGCGTAATACAACATTCGCCAACCTTTTCAACTTTAATCTATATCAATACAAGTCAAAGGGATTCCATGTTAGCTATGATACTCATGTTTTCGTCACTCAAGCATTTTTTCAAACACTTGGTGAGAATAAAGCTTCATAGACCTTATTAATGGTGTCTCTACACCCTATAATCCAATCTCTTTCTCCTAGATAAAATCTAAAATCGCAAATGGTTATAATCTACATCATTCTTTATCACCCATAAGGTAAACAATACCCATAACTAATAATCAACAATCAACACTCAAAATCTATAACCGTTCATGCTTTTCTATCAAACACATCAACTTATATCTCATGAACTGGAGTCAATAATCAATATCCGATGCTAGAATCAATTAGATGGTGAAGACATTACCCTTTTGAAGTTCAATCCCCTTGAATTTGAGTTCTAGGGTTCCTTATATCAATAATGATGTATCAATTGAATATCTAATGATATGGAGAGTTTACCCATGTTAATAAGATGTTGGAAAATTAAAATTAATTTAGAATCACCATTAGAACTTACCTTCGGTGGTGGAAAGACCCTTAAGGAGTTAGGTTTTTGAGAGCTTTCCTTTCTAGAGCAAGCTTTTATGTTTTGGGCTGTGTGGGACGAAATAGGGCTTAAGAAATAACTCCCCAAGTCTACCACTGTGACCATGTAGGCTTGACCATAGTCCTGACTGTGGTAAATAGGAGGAACTCTACCTCACGACCACGATTGCGGTCCGGGCGCGGTGGTTGTGCACATTTCTGTAAAACGGCTATAAATTTTTTGGCAAAGCTCTGTTTAGGCTCCAAAATATATCTATGGAAAGATATTTCAAAGCCCTACAAATTTCATCTTTTGAGTTTTCCCAAATACCTTACAAGTTTTTTACTAAACCTCCTACAAGACAGACCTTTTGTAAACTTCGTAAATTTTATCAAATCTTGTACATCTCACTCTTTGTCTTGATTCTAAAATAACTATTTCCACCCATACTTACACCTATAGAACTTAACGTGTCCAAAATATAACTTTACTGCTCATTTAACATATCCACACCTAGTTTGAATGTACGGGGTGTTACAATCCATACCCAAGATGGCATCAAAATCTCTCATATCCAGAAGTAGAAGATCTAAGCTAGTCTCAAGACTTCCAATTGTAACCACACATGAATAATAGACACGATCTAAAACAATAGAATTCCCCACAGGTGTGGACACATACACATGACCACTCAAAGAATCACAAGGCAAAACTAGATATGAAACACAATAGGATGATACGTAGGAATAAGTAGATCCCGAATCAAATAGAGCTAAAGCATCTCTATGGAAAACTGGAATAATATCTATTATAATACCATCAGATAAATCAGCCTAAGTCATAGCTAGGAAAGCATAAAAATCAGGGCTAGGCCCCACTACTCTGAACTACGTCTCTGGGACGGGCTCTAGCTGGCTGGTCTCCACCTCTAGCAGCCTGACATCCACCTCTAATGGCACGACCTCCACCATTGAATGCCTAACCCCTGTCCCTAGCAGGTTGAGTGGGCTGGAGCAACCGGTGTCAGAATCATGGCATGAGAACTCTGCTGCGGCATTTGACCAATAATCTAGCACAGTTCCTCCTAATATGCCCAAAACTACCACAATCGAAACAGCAATCCTACTTCCATGGATACTAAAGCTGAGGCTGGCCCGAACGAGCTGGATAAACACCATGATAACTTTGAATTGGAGGCACACTGATAGGAGCTGATGGTGCACTGTTGATTGGTTTGCTAGAATAAGGCATATGAGGACCACGACTCCCTGAAGCACTGTGAGATGGCTGAAGTGCTGATTGAAATAGCCTGGGAGGATGGCCCCTACAAAAAGTACCCCTTCCTAGGCACCACGGGAACCACCAAAATGTTAAGGCCTCTTGTCCAACATGTTCCCCCTCTTCTGAGCAAGAACTATCTCGATCCGCCAAGTAACATTTGTAGCTGTCTGAAAAGAAATCTCACTCCCGGTCTCCTTGGCCATCAGTAGCTTGATAGTGTAGGTAAGTCCATCAATAAATATCTTCACCCTCCCCCTCTCAATGAGAAGTAAGATAATGACATAACAAGCTAGATCCACAAAACAGGTCTCGTACTAACAGTAATACTACATTGCTGGAGATGCTCAAACTGTATGCGCCAATCCTCTCTTAGTGAGATAGGGATCAAATTATCTAGAAATAGTTGTAAGAACCGATCCTAAGTAGGAGCAGGCGAACCAGCTGGTCTGGTCGATACATAATCCTTCCACCACCTCTTGGCGGAACCCGTCATCTGAAACACAATAGACCCCATTGGTATCAACTATGCCCATGTTCCGCAGCACCTTATAGCAGCGATCAAGATAATCATGTGTTTCCTCAAAAGGTGCGCCACTGAAGTCAACAGGAAAGAGCTTTATAAACTTGTCCAATCTCAATAAAGCCTCAGAAGACATGGGGGGCCTATCACCGGCCTGTGCTGCAACAACCGGTTGAACTACCCAAACTAGCCGGGTTGCTGGACTCTGATACTAGGGAGCCATATGTCCGGAGTGTGAGTGATGGGTGTCTGTGTTCTAATAAGTGGAGATTTTGACTAATTATTAGTGCCTTTTAGCTTTCATTTTAGTCCAAAACGTTTAATTGTGTTCCCAAAAACTAATGAAATATGATTAATTTTAGGAATATTGGAAGATGAGCTCACAAGATGAAATTCAACTCAAGAAGGAGTAATATGAACTATGAACTCATGGAAAAACAAAGGGCACAAAATCTCAGAAGAGCGGACCACAGATTGTCATCTGCGGCCGTAGATTGTGAAGAAACTCCCATCAGAGAAATGTGCAAAGTGCGGTCCGCACATGATATATGCGGCCACATAAACTGAGTCAGAGCAAAAGACAGAGAACCTGCATCTCAAGTTCAACAAAAGTGTGGATCGCATAATTATTGTATGGCTGCAGAAGAATAGCTACGCGGCCATAATCACAGTTGTGTGGACCGCAGAAGATCAAGGTACGTCCACAGACAGTTTTGTGCACAACACATAAAGAGAGCAATGCGGCTGCTGTCTAGAATTACGCGGCTGCAGACTTCCAACCCTGTCAAGATTTAAGAAAAGTGCGGACTGCACATGGAATTGTACGGACACAGAACCTCCGAAAGGGAATTTTTGTCTAAAAATTCCAATCATGTATAAATAGAAGAGTTTCACTTTTTTTAGGTTAAGTTTTGACATCAGCTGCTACAATAGATGTTTTTCTTTACTCTCTTTAGTAGGTTTTACTATTTTGAGCTTTTTGAATATATATTTCATCATTTTAAAGATCAATATGAGTTTAATTATCATTTCTTCTTCTATTTATTCTATATTAAGCATGACAATCTAGATTTCACTAAGGTTGGGACCCAACCCTAGAGTATAATCTTAATGGATGTTTTATTTATTGCTTGTTTATGGTTAGGTATTTATTATTTAGCTTTGTTCTTTCTTTTAATTATAGAACTAATAGTTAAACATTAGTTCATGCCTATTTGACTTGCTGTCTAATTGAGGAATATAGACTTAGTCTAGGAAAACTTGGCTAACAAGAAATTGGATAATTCGGGAGATTGATAAGCCCAATTAAAGGGTTGAACCTTGAGATAGTAAAACCCGACTTGAGCTTGGTATCGACCGTTTTCTTCAATACTCATCTGAACTTGAGAATACCAAATTGGAAAAAATTACTCTATGAAGGTATTAAGTAGGTACTCGAGTGTTGATAGCTCTAATATACCCCAACAAATAAAACAAGTTTTAAAGATTACAACCCCTTAGGCAAACACATAGATGAAGGTCATAGCCTTTGGCCTTTTATATCATTTGAAAAACAACAAGAACAATTTCCTAGTTTCAATTAGAACTAAAAATAACCCCAAGTTTGTGGAAGTGAAAATTGATATAATTCAATCTCATACACTATAATATATACCCCTAAGTCACATTCATAGCTCCCTGAAAATTGACCCTGACTCCTTATTGGGTATTACTATTGCATCAACCATTTCATAGCCTTAAATAGAGGTGTGACTTGGACAAGATCATGCTCCTCCCCCAGCCTGGGAGATGGTTGGTGCCATCAGAAATATACAAGCCTGGGCTACATTCTCTATAAGTCCCACAAAACAGACTAGAGCGCCCTGAAGCACTGGAGTAGCGATAAACCCCTTTGGGACCTGAGCTAGTCCGACAGGTACAGCCTGAGCTGGAACCTCCTCATCAAAATCTACTTGAGGCTCCAGTACTGGTGCTGCTACTCGAGCTCTATGCTAAGCTCTGCCTCTGCCTATGCCTCCACATCTGTCGCGACCTCAGCCTCGACCTGTGCCCCTCGTAAGAGTTTCCACTAGGGGGCTTCCATTGATGTCTAGCTGTAGATGCAGTACGTGTTTTCGCCATCTGTGAGAGAACAAAAATAGAAAAGTTCAATCATCAATGATAGAATAATATCACCCGAAAAAGAAGAATAGAAGTGGAATTGTTCCTAAACTCCATAGCATCTGGAAGATAAGTACAGGCATCTCTGGACCGTTCCTCCAGACTTTACTAAGCTTTCTCGTGACTTGTGAGACCTAGTTAACCTAGTGGTCTGATACCAAATTGTCACGACCTTAAATTCCCACCTTCAGGATCGTGATGGCGCCTAATATTTTACTTGCTAGGCAACCAACATTAGAATAATTTATCCATTTTCAACAGTTCAAATTAAATGATAAGTAAGAAGCTAAAATAACTGCAATAATCTAAAGTAAAGTGTGAAAACCATATCAACTGAAAGATCTAATAGAATCCTCGACCCGGTGTCACAAGTGCACGAGCTACTAATAGTACAAATAAAGCTCTGAATAAAATATAGACCTGCCTAAGAGAAAATGCATAGCTGATAAAAAGAAGGGGACTTTAAAAGGCTACGGACGCCGAGCAAGTGTACCTCAAGTCTCCACAGTGATATCCAACCCGAGCACGCTAATGACCGCCGCTGGGACCAACTTCAAAATCTGCACAAGAAGTGTAGAGTGTAGTATAACTAAAACCGATCCCACGTACTCTGTAAGTGTCGAGCCTAACCTCAACGAAGTATTGACGAGGCTAAGTTGGGTCACTTACACTATAACCTGTACCCGGTATAAAATAAAGGCAGAAAACGAAAATAAGAACGAAATAAAGTAGTTAACTAAAGAAAATATCTCAATCCTCAAATAAAACCAGTGAAGATCAGAATTACCAATTCTTAGAATCTCGTACGAAAAATACTGAAAGCAGCACAATACAATAAGGAAATGGAACATAGACTGTGGCGGCGAACAACCTGATCCCTCCGTACAACACAATCCTCCTTTATTTTACCGTATCTATCCATTCTTATTTCACATGTTGCGGCGCACAATCCGATCTCATAATATAAGTACAAATTCACTGATATTTCACCATATCAATCCATTCTTATTGGACTTGTTGCGGTGTAAAAGCCGATCCCACCATATCAATGTTAAATATTCAATGAGTACAATCAAATCAACAACTTGAATCACAAGAACCTCTACGACTAATGAAAGGCTTAATTAGAAAGGAAACCTTGTACCAAATTGAAAATTCATCATATGTAATATTACACGGTAAGACAAGTCCAGTAAATGACAATTAAAGGATGCAAGTAAGTCAATCAAGGCAAGAAACAACGAGTCATATAAGCTTGGGAAGATCTAACATTATTAACATGAGAAACAATGATTCACAAGTAGTAAATAAAGGCATGGGAATCATTTAAAGCATATAACAGTTAAAGCATGTAAGGAAGTAATTAAGGAAATGTGGAAAATCAGGGAAAAAAACCATTTGTCACCTTGCATATACGATGCAACACATGAATTTCACATAGCACATAGTCCGAGGGTTCCTAATTCCCTCAAATCAAGGTTAAACCCAACACTTACCTCACTCCACAATCAACTCAAAGCTCTACCAGGGCATTTTTTCTAAACACAATTAACTCAATAATGTCAAATATTGCTAAGGGAATCCATTAGAACGCATAAAATTAAGATTTCTACACTTTTCCTAAAAAGTCAAAAAAAAATCAACCTCAAGCCCGCTTCGTCAAAACCTAAGATTCAGACCAAAATCCATTTATCCATTCATCCTCGAGTCTGATTATGTAATTAGTTTCGGCATGCAACCTCAAATTGAGGTCTAAATCCCTAATTTGCAAAAAAATATTAATTCTTCCTAAATCCCTAGTTTTCTACTATGGAAGAAAAGATTAGGACTAGAAATTAATGAGTGGTATTAGAAATTGAAGAGAATGAGTTAAAGTGTACAAACCTATAAATTGGTGTTGAGTTTTCCCTTTAAAATCGCCTCTAGGCAGAGCTATAATGGAGAGTTTATGAAAAATGGGTGAAATCCCGTTTTTGACACATTTAAATCACTGGGTGTTAGGTGTTCATCGCGAGCACGTGAAAACCTGACGAGTTCGCGAAGAGCATTGCCTAACTGGATTATGCGATTGAGAGTAACTCCATGCATTCGCGAAGATTTATCCCGCTTTACAACCGCATTCACGAGAGGGCTCACACTCATGTAGAGTAACATCAGCTCCCAGGCCCCGCCTCTTAAAGCTACGCATTCGCGTTGGTTTGGACACATTCACGGAGGGAAATTCCCCCTACTGCTCTGCGTTTGCATCCTATGCCTTGAATTCACGTGGTCTTATTTCTCTCCCCAACCCAAATCACTTTTTGCGATCGTGTGAGTTGTTTCGCGATCACAAAGAAAGAAATACCAGGTGACAGCAGCAGCTAATGGAAACCCGGATTTTCTAATTTCAAATGGTCTATAGGCTATCCAAAACTCACCCGAGCCTTCTGGGCTCCAAACAAAATATGCACGCCAGTCCAAAAATATTTTACGATCTCACTCGTGTGACCAAAATACCAAAAATAACACCTAAAACAACAAAACGGCTCCCAAAATGAATGAAATTTTCAACAAAACTTAAGTACTTGAAAATTTTTAACCGGACGCCCGAATCACGTCAAATTAATTTCGTTTTGTACCAAATTTTGCAGGCAAATCATAAATATAGAAATGAACCTATACCGAATTTTGTAACCAAAATCCTAGCCCGGTATCAATAAAGTCAAACATCGGTCAAATTTATAAAGTCTTTAAACCCTTAAATTCAAATTTTCAACAAAATGCGATAACTTGGGCTAGGAACATTCGAATCGATTCCATACATATGCCCACGTTTCAAATCACAATATGAACCCATCGGAACAATCAAAATATGGATCGGGTCTGATTGCTCAAAATGTTGACCGAAGTCAACACAAATGGATTTTTAAGTACGAATTCATATTTTAATTAAATTTTTACATAAAAGCTTTTTGAAAAAATGCACGGACTGGGCACACAACTCGAAGAAGGCTAAGAGAAATTATTTGAGGTTCCGAAACACATAATTAAGAGTTAAATATCTAGATGACCTATCGGATCATCACAAGACTATTAAAGATACATCGAGTAAATTTAACCATATTACCACAATTAGCATTGTAGCAATTCTAAATTTATGCACTTTTTGTTTTTCAGTTCAACAGAAAATAAATTTGTAACTCTGTTTTTGTTCTTGCTTTTAGACTTCATCAAGACGATTAATATTAATATTTTATGAACAAATAGAAGGAAAAGAATAAATGCCTAAATAGATATATTTAGCATATGCTACTTAGAGAATCATGTAGTAAAACCATGTATATTCGTCTATCTATAAATAAAAAAATTCCTTTAAAGTTCTTTTCTTTTTCATCATTGTAAAAGAAAGTCTTATAATTCATTTAAGCTCTAATTCACCTAAAACTGTTCTTATTTGTAACGTAGAAAAGATAGAATCATTTTTCTTGGAAATATATAAAAAATAATAACTCTTCTATATATCTCGATTAAATATATAAAATATTATTTCAAAATTTACTATTTTTTGTCAAAATACTTTACTAGTTAAAGGTTATAAGAGTTTTTTTTTGGTCAATCAAAGAGACATATATCAAAAGTTAAATAACATTACAAGGAGCAATAGCTGGTGGTGTTACAACATTACAAAAGAAATTTGATCACTCCTACTAGCATGTACTACATTATCCATACTAGGGTTTGTCACACTATCAAGACAAAAGGAGATGGGTTCCACTTCAAGAGTTGTACGTATAGGGCGTCCGTGAAGCGTGCCACATTGGTCTGCTAGAAATTCGTTTATTGCAAAAGAAGGTGGTTGCGCAAAAACAGTTGTGGAGGCATTGTATGCTAATGTGGTCCCATATTTGGCGAGTGTATCTGCTACTTGATTTTGCTCCCTGTAAGTGTGCATGACCCATGGTCTATCCAGCTATTGTAGGAGGTACCTACATTCATGCATTAAAGAAGTATAGTGAATTGAGATGGCTAAGTAGAGAGATTACCTCAGTGGAATCCACATTAACATCCAATGGTGCGAGTTTGTGCTGTAGAGCAAGTTGTAAACCTTCTTGTTGGCGAGTGAGTTCCATGTAGTGATGATTTTCTGTTGACCGTGTACCCGTATAACCTAGAACCCATTTGCCCATTGAATCTATAATTACACCCCAAACCCCCTTTTTGGTCCATAAAGTTATAGGCACCGTCTGAATTTAATTTATAAAACCTATATGTAGGAGGATTCCACTTAATATCTATGTAAGTAGGAGTGCTAATATGCGTGCTATGTGTAATACCCAGACGAAAATACTCAGCAACTTGACCTAGGATATACTGAATATTTGGAGGATGATTGATGTTTTCAAACACAAGGCGATTGCGACTTTTCCGTATGTGCCATAGGGCATAAGAAATGATAGTAGGATAGTTCGTTAGAGTGGTAGTAAGGTTATTGTGGAGTATGAGACGTAAAAGTTTTAATGGAGTTTATTCATGGAGTGTTTGAAAATTTATGTTGAAATATTGAATGCCTAGTTGTCGCCATACTATTTGTGCTTGGTGGCATTCAAAAAATAGATGTGCAATAGTTTCTTCTGTGAGTTGGCAGACTGGGCACAATGAATTGTGGGTAACATGGATAGTGTAGAGGTAACTAGTCGTTGGTAATCGATGATGGCACATTTGCCAAAGGAAATGTTTAATCTTTTGAGGTAATTGTAGTTTCCATAACCATTGGAAAAATGTGTTGTCTGATTTGGTATGTAGCTGTTTATAGAGGGATTTAACTGTGAAAATCCCGTTAGGTGTGAGACCTCTATAGATGTGATCATGTGATTGATGATTAGTGATGTAAGGAAAATATTGATTATGGAGTTGGTGATGTAAATCTTGAGGTAGCTCAAAAGGTATTTTAGGAACATTTAGAAAGTTCACGTGTATATAAGATGCTAGGGTGGAGCAGTGGTCATTGCGGGGTAAAGGCCCTGCAATTAAGTTTCTAAGTATTAGGTTGGTTCCTATCCAAGGTTCTATCCAAAATTTGATATGATTTCCATTGGCGACATGCCAGTGGATACCAAGTTGGCATGAGGCCCATTTTTGTTGGATGGCTTTCCAAATAGAGGAAGTATGAGTAGAAGTTGTTGAGTGTGAGTGATTTGAAAGAATAATTGAAGCCCAGTGTGATGAAGATGAACTAAACAATCTCCAGGCTAGGGATCCTAGTAAGGCGCTATTTTTGGCGGCTAGATTATGTATTTCCAAGCTCCACTAGTTTTTGGTTGTTGGATGATTTTCCAGTTAATAAGGTGTGTTTTACTTTTTTGAGGTGTGAATCCCCAAAGAAAATTATGCTGATATCGTTCTAACTTAGAGGTAATATGAGCAAGGAGATTGATCATTTGCATGACATGATTGGGTAGCCAGTTAAGGGTTGCATTGATAAGAGTGGTTTTGCCTGCCATGGTAAGGCAATTTATTTTACATCCGGCTAGTCTATTCTTAAAGTTATCAAGCAAGAATTGAAAGTCAGCAGTTTTAGGCTTCTTCGTGAAAATAGGATATCCTAAGTATTTGCCAAATTTGGATCTTTCTTTCATGTGAAAATAGGTAATCACTGTTTCTTTAGCGATCGGGGAGGTATTTTTTGAGAAGAAATTTTTTAAATTATTGTAATTTATAGTGAGTCCAGAAACATAGTAAATTTTTTTAGGGTATATATGATAGAGTTAATGCTATTTGGAGTGTTTTTAGAAAGAATAGTAATGTCATTTGTGTCACACCTCCTTTTACCTACACCCCGAAGGGGAATATTAGGGAATTTTTCCAATTTAAGTGACAATTGAAACAAGATTATTTATTTAAAATTTAGAGTCGCCACTTGGGATAATTTATGGTATCCCAAGTCACTGGTTTAATTCCCGAATCGAGAAAAGATTGACTCTTATTTATGGTCCGCGAACGCAGAAATTCGGGTAAGGAATTCTTTTAACCCGGGAGAAGGTGTTACACATTCTCGGGTTCCGTGATTTTAGCACGATCGCTCAACTATTATTATTGGCCTATTATCTGATTTTAATACATGTTTAGAACATATTGTGCCCTTTTAAACCTTTTAGCTGCTTTTATTTATTTAAAGAATTAATTCAAGGTTATTTAAAACATGTCTCAAGCCACACTACATGAAATGCACATGTGTTTCATGACACGTTTTATTTAACCTTGTTGGAAATTAGAATCGGGTCACATGAAATGCACACCCGAATTGAGAATTAAACATCGTAACTATGTCACGGGAACCATACCCATGATCACGATAATTTATTAATCGTGCCTAAAGTAAGCTACGATATTCAAGATTATTTCCTAATCTAATTTGAAATTATTGTAAGGCCATAAATTATGGAACAACTTGTAGAAATAACGAGAATTAATTGTTAAGCTAATGGGCCAAAACACAAAGGTGATTGGTATTTATTGAATTGGTTTGGAAAATAACGTAAAAATGGCGTGTAGTAGCCACTAATTAAGGGTGTCTTTAATTTTTATCCACTAATTATAATGCTCAGCAAAAATAGGCACTACTAATAGAAAAAAGATAATTTTACCCTTTCTTCCTCTATTTCGCGTTGCTTTACTGTGCACATCGCCCCTACTCTCTCATTCCCACAGAAAACCAACCACCAAATTATGACATCAAAATCCCCCTTACACTTTTAACTACATTAATTACAGAAGCTGTTTAAACATTTATTTCCATGTTTAACACGTAAGTATATACAGGGTACATTAATTACAGAAGTAGTTTGAACGTTTCTGGTAGCATGTTCTTTTGTTGAATCATTAAACACCTATAATTGTTTGTTTCTTAATTATATCAAAATCTAAATGAATAAATTTTATCGCCTGACTTGAGTTTATATTACACTATTAATAGGTTGATCCAAGGGATAACT
>MU681006.1:147610-161883 GCA_026770625.1 Nicotiana glauca | reverse complement strand
TCCAAGTTCAAAAGTTAAGGACATGTAACCTTGAAGTCCTGAACTTAGAGTTCCAAGTTCAAAAGTTAAGGACATGTAGTCCTGAAGCCCTAAAGTTAGAGTTTCAAGTTCAAAATTTAAGGACATGTAGTCCTGAAGTCTTGAAGTTAAGGACATGAGCATAAGGGTATTTTCGTCCGGTCAGTTAAAGTTTATTAAACCAGTAGCTAAAAACTAAAGACATTTAAAATGCTGGCTTTAAAATAAAGACATGAGCCGTTAGTGGCTATCTGTGCATCTGGCCCATATTCTACAGCAAATAGATCAATCCCACTTGATTCCAACTAAAATTCATGCAACCTAACTAATAACCAGCTTAAAACTTGGGCACACTAAGTATTTCGCCAACTCAATATAATGTTTTGACACCTCTAATTATACCGAAAAGGGGGAAGAGAGACGAGAAATTGGGCTGGTAGAGATGCAACAGAAGAATGAAATCTTGAAAAAAAAAGAGAACTCAGCCTTGAAATCCATCAAATGCCCATTATATGTTACAAGCTACTAACGAAGGACCAAAACAGAATGGTTTACTATGAAATATACCTCACAAATTGTAAGTATTATACTAGCTCAAGTTTCAGTTCTTCCACTTAACTAAGTTAAATGAATTATATCCTAAGATCCAACAATAACCTTTAAAGCCAAATAAAAAGATTATGAAGACAATAGAAGTGACAACCAAATGTATTCATTGATAATCTCAAACAGATGATTTCATTGCATTAAAAATCGATAGACTGAATTTTAAGAAAACACAAGAGTATATCTGACCTTGAAGACTGATTTTGAACATTGATAGTTTAACAACTATGAAGCGTAAAACAAAAAGGACGGTCACGGACGGGAAATCGAATCGGCAACCGGTAGACAGTACCTCGACGTACGACTAAAACAAACTCCTTGCACAACGACCTCCAGCAACCTCGAAACTCGCAGAAAAACTCGAACTAAAATAGAAAATGAGAGCAGCAAACTCCATGACAGTAACGGGTGGTTTAGAATTGTTTTAGGATGTTTCCCTGCGAAAACAGTAGCAATTCGAGCTGTTGTTCCTATGCGAAGATGAGGCTACTTCTCTTGTGTGTTTTCACACTGGGTTTGGATCTGTTTTCGGAGATGATTTGAGGTACTGTTTTAGCTGAATTTAGCGGCTGATTTTTACGGTTTTTGGGAGGGGCTGGTGTAAAGGTAATTTTCAACTATTTACGGGTGAACTTTTACATGATTTTCATGGTTATTAAGGCAGAGCTTTTGTTGGATTTGCCAAGGTGCTATTTTTCCGCTGATTTTGAAGAAGAACGGCGGATGCTTTTCTGTATCTCTTTTTTAGGTATAGGTCTATCTCCTATTGTAGAGTCTAGGACTACGTATTTGTAGGTTTTCTTTTTAGGTTAAGGGGTATATGACTATGAATTATGAGCTTGGGAATTATGAGCTAGGTCCAAAATTAGGCATAAAAATGGGTTGCTCCAGCCCAAGTTTTATTTTTTCTCCACGAACAAGCCTAAAGGTACGATCTCATTTATTAATTAATCCTACTTAAGTAAAATAACTATTAAAATAAGACTCGCCGTTAAAAAAAAATTATTTTTAGTATTTTTCAAGATTAAAAATAACTACAAAATATTACTGAACCTTTTTTTTTGTAATTTTGTTATCTTGTAATAAAATAAAGTAAAAGAGTAAAAATTAGTTGAAATAGCTATATTAGGCCTAAATTAAATATTTACGTGCTAAAATATGAAAAATCTTGGGGAAGGTCAAAAATCACATGTCTACAGCTGCCTCTCTTTGACTGGAACGCGAAGAGTTTTCAGACAAAGAACGACTAGACAGGTTTTTTGACCCGACCCTTATTTAAAGAGACTAAAACTAAGAAGAAGGAGAATGTGGTCGAGGCCTAGTATTTGAGCTGCCTATATATCCTTGGCTATAAAGCAATCAGGCCATGTGTAGTTCAGATGTGAGTGAGATGATGGAGTATACCGAGGTGAAGAGCAGGTCGAGGTGCCGTTCCGTCGAGGTGCCGGTCCGCGGTCCTGATGTTACATCCAAATAAAAAAAAATGAAAAGGACTGACTAACCCTGTCAACTATGAGTTACAAGATTCCTATCTATAAGTCTTCTGAAGCTTGATCTTGAGTCTAGAATGGTTCTTCATGCAGACTTTAGATTTGAACCTTGACACTTGCTAGTTGCAGGTGCTAGTTCATTCTTCTTCAGCTTTTCGGATCAAAGTCGGACACACCATGCTTGTGACTTCAGTCATGTCTTAAGCAGCCCACATCTTTCATCAACTTCTGCCTTTGAGTTAACTTCTCGCCTTTCTTTTCTTCTTTTTTTCTTTATTGTGACTAACTTCTGTTGATCACCTCGGAATGTTGACTCGCATTCTTGCCGTGAGCTTCTTTTGTTGATGACTTGAATTGCATTCTGAAGTGAATTCTCTTATTCTCCAGGTAGCGCCTGACTTCTAATATTCGAACTGTCTTCCTTTGAAACTTGAATTGATTTCCCTTAAAACCCGAACTATTTTTCCTTGAAACTCGAACTATTTTCCATTGAAACTGTAACTGTCTTCTTTGTTCTCCAGGTGGGTGCCTGATTGCCAGAACTTGAACTACTTTTCTTTGAAACTTGACCTATTTTCCCTTGAAACTTGTGCTGTCTTCCTTTGAAATTTGAGCTGCTTTCCTTGTTCTCCAGGTGGGCTCCTCATTCTTGTCTTCCTTTGAACATTGATGCTTCCCTTTGTTCTCCAGGTGGGCTCCTGATTACCAACACTTGCGTTGTTTTTCCTTGAAACTTGAATTGCTTCCCTTTGTTCTTCAAGTGGGCTCCTGATTGTTGAACTCCTTTGAAGCTTGCTTCTTTCCCTTCGTTCTTCGGGTGGGCTCCTGATTGCCGAATACTTGTACTGCTTTTCCTTGAAACTTGAATTGCTTCCCTTTGTTCTCCAGGTAGACGCCTGATTACAACAAAACAGACAAAACAAAAGAAATTTTTCCGCCCCAGTTTGATATTGGGAACATCTGTGAGTTGTTAGCAAAATTGTAAACCACTTATACTATTGATGCAATGATGAGAGTAAACTAAAGACTAGACTAGGATGTGCGTCTCCTATGAGTAAAACCAAGAAACTTTGACTAGAAAATGCGCCTGCTAAAAATAAAACCTGAATGACCCAAACTAAGAAGTGCGTCTCCTAGGGATGAAATCTCAATTTAGAAAGTGCGTCTCCTAAAAGAACATATAATCTTGAAAGACCCGGACTAGGAAGTGCGTTTCCTAACGGGTAGAACATAAATGACTCAAACTAGGAGGTGCGTCTCCTAGGAATGAACTTAAATGAACCAAATAGGAAATGTGTCTCCTGAAACAAACATATAACCTGAAAACCTAGACTAGGAAGTGGATCTCCTATGGGTGAAACTTCAATGACTCAAACTAGGAAGTGTGTATCCTACGAATGAACTCTCAATTTAAGAAGTGCGTATCCTATGGGTGAAACTTAAATGACACAAACTACGAAGTGCATCTCCTTCGAATGAACTCTCAATTTATGAAGTGCATCTCCTATGGGTGGAACTTCAATGACTAAAAGTAGGAAGGAAGTGTGTCTCCTATGAATGAACTCTCAATTGAGGAAGTGCATCTCCTATGGGTGAAACTTCAATGACTCAAAGTAGGAAGTGCGTCTCCTATGAATGAACTCTCAATTTAGGAAGTGCGTCTCCTATGAGTTAAACTTCATTGACTCAAACTGGGAAGTGTGTCTCCTATGAATGAACTCTCAATTTAGGAAGTGCATCTCCTATGGATGAAACTTCAAAGACTTAAACTGGAACAAGAATCATATGAATGAACTCTCAATTTAGGAAGTGCATCTTCTATGGGTGAAACTTCAATGACTCAAACTGGAACAGGAATATCCTGAAAGACCCAGACTAAGAAATGTATCTCCTAGCGGTGAAACTTCAATGGATCAAACTAGGAAGTGCGTCTCCTATGAATTAACTCTCAATTTAGGAAATGTGTCTCCTATGAGTGAAACTTAATTTAGGAAATGCGTCTCCTAGTGGTAAAATATCAATTTAGGAAGTGCGTCTCCTGAGGTTGAAGCTTGAATGAACCAAACTAGGAAGTGCGTCTCCTAAGGATAAAATCTCAATTTAGGAAGTGCGTCTCCTAAACAGTATAGCCTGAAAAACCCAGACTAGGAAGTGCGTCACCCAGGGGTGATGTGTGATCTTCTCAATAGCCTTTGCGTAAGCAAAATTTGGGCATTACACCTAAACAATTCAAGCTTCCAAGCTTTGATATGAACCTAGCTTTCGTCCCTGTTTTGGAAAAGAAAACTTGTGAGTTTAAACATGGTGGTTGGTTTGTTGCCTTGACTTTGTGGGCGATTGTTCCTTCACTTGCCATAATAACCTTGATTTCAACTTGAAAGAAATTGCTTGTTTCTTGACTAATCACTTTCTGTGTCACCCTTATCATAGAAAAACCTCTGATCAGTTCAAACCCGAAACCCTTTATCTATTGTATTGTGCCCATGCATTTACATATACCGAACCTTTGTACTTCATATGAATCCAAAAACATGTCTATTGTTATGCATTTAATGTGTATACTGCTTTTTCCTGACTTATGTCACTTTGATGTGCTATCCAGACTCTACTTTGTAATTGGAAAGCTAGTAGCAAATTTTGAAGTCATTTCTTACTTGTTTTGGCCAAACAAACTCAAGAAGAGGAAGTAAACAAGACAAAAAGAACAGAGTAAGGGACAATGGAAAGAGATGATACTTAAAAAGAAAATTACAAAGTAGAAACTTATGAGATGTGGATACCAACTCTAATGACCATGATATGCACTTTTGGATTAAGTGGCCTAATCTGTCAAGCCAGTCTAATGTTCAACTCTTGTTGTACTTCTCCGCCGTGAAACTGGGCTTAAATGCTCCGATTTTCCAATCTGATTCATGATCCTTATTCGACTTGTAGTGCCCGAAGGGTTTTCACCATCGAGCCTCTCTCATTTTGTTCTTTCTCTCAACTTACCGTGGCCTTATAGTGCCTGTGAAGGTTTTCACCGATAAGACTCTCTCATTTTCATTTCCCTTGTTCAGAGTGGAGTGTTGTCCCTGATATGAATCACCTCTGCATGCTCGACTTGGCATCTCTCGAAGACTGGTCGAAAGGTCTTTTTTTGGACCGTAATGTGGGCTTTTGGATAGGGTTAGAAAGAAAGGGTATCACGAAGGCTCAAAACAACTTGAATGAGTTCAAACTTACAACTTTTGGAATCAGATATTTTACATAACCACAACTTCTGCCCCAGTTTCTTTGCCTAGGGGCTTTTGGATTTTTATTTTGATGGGACCGAACCATGAGGCTACCTACGTATCCTTAAAAGGAATCAGGTCGAATGTAGTTCATAAAATAGGAATTGCTTTTTTGTGCTTTTCTCTTATTCTTCTTTTCTTTTTCTCTTTTTTTCTTTTATTTTCTTTTCTTTACTCTTTTCCCATTTTTCTTTCTATTTTTTTGTTCTCTTTTCCTCTTTTCTCTTTTTTTTATTTTGTATCTGTATTTCTAAACTCTGCTTCTGATTCCAAAAGAGGGATATGAAAGAAAATAAATAAGGCCCAAAGGGGTGACAAAGGATAAAGTATTTAGATAGCAGAATAAAAAGCCTTCGTCATTCCAATATTCAAAGCATGCCAGATACAAACAACATAATTAAACAAACCAAAGAAATCACACATAATATCTTTTGACTGCATCAGAATTGATAGCCATATCCACATATTTGTCTTCTACATCTGTTAAATACAAAGCACCATTGGACAATACTCTCATTACCACTAACGGCCTATGCCAATTAGGGGCAAACTTGCCTTTAGCTTCAACCTGATATGGCAGGATGCATTTCAATAGTATTTCTTTATGTTCTATCTGCCCCAGTTTCACAATTCGGGCTTGAAGTGATCTCAAAATGCCTTTACTTATTTCCCTCAAATGTCCCTATCATCTTTAAAATTGTTTCATTGCTTCATGAATAAACTAACTTTTTAAGACCAGGCTGAGAATTACGCATGCATGTCATGTCACTAGAGTCAACAGGAAAAGGTCTATAAAAGGAAAAGAGAACTAAACAACAATGACAAGAAATAACAAAAAATAGAAAATTGCATTAGACAGATGGTGAAAGGGTTTGAACAACAAACAAGCAAACTAAACTGGGGTTACAAACCTAGAACAAACCTAGACAACACTAAACGAGCTACTACGACTAAAAAAACTAGGAAAAATAAAAGGATAGAAGGGTTTGAGTCACAAGACAATATTCAGATTAAAACCCTGAAAATAACCCGGACAACAGAAATGACAATAAAATAAACCACTAACACTCCTCTCCGGCTAACCAATAAATAGAGTGCCTTTCCAATTACCAAGCACGGCATCTTAGCCACTGAGTTCCGCATCAATATTTCCAAGACCATTACCAACTTCAATATCATCAACTTCATTCAACAAGTTCATAAGAGGATTCACATGCTCCCTGTCACTGTCATTGATCACAGTTATCCCTTCTTGTATCATTCTTTCGATTTCCCTTTTCAAAGAACGACAATATTCAATGCTATGCCCTTGGACATTACAGTGGTATATGCATCGTACAGTAGGATCAAAGCCTTTTGCATATGGGTCTGGAGTATAGCCGAGGAGCGGCTCAATCAGGCCAGAATTCTTTAAGTTTTCAAACAAGCTCGTGTATGTCTCAACGATTGGCGTGAAACTATTTCTTTGCCTTCACTTCCCTCTATGCCCCTGTTTTCTATGGTTGTTGGATGCTCGAAAATGCTACGGAGGCAAAAGTGCATTATGCGGTGCTGGCGCTCACCATGAAGAACGACCCAGTGGTGGATTATATGGAGCTCAGGGAGGTTCATGGGGTCGTTATTGAGGCTGAAAGCGTTTATCAAGAACGCCCAATGGATCCTGTCATTGGTGGGGCTTAGCAACATCTTTTCTATAAATGGGAGGACTGTCCCAAGCATCTTTTTCATTCCATCTGAACCAAAATTCCCTAAAACTTTCTTTGGGTATCTTTTCCATCTGAGATAGGGAGGAGCGGTCTGGGACAATGCCTATATTGTATTCAAAGTGTCGCACAAAATCTCGAGCCTTGTCATCCCATGTATGCCACTTACCGACATCTTGACGAGTATGCTATTCCAAAGCTGCCAGAGTCAAGCTCTCACTTAAATACTCCATCAATAACTCATCTTTCCCGCCAACACTTCTCATTTCACTACAATAACCCCTTAGATGGGCTACTAGATATCCACTCCCATCATACATATTAAACTTTGGCATCTTAAACCCTTTCAGCTTTCTGGATATGTCATCTTGCTCTACTGTCTTAGCAGGCTTTTCAGATTAACCGGGAGGCTCAAAATGAGGAGCGTAAGAGTAGGGATCCGAAACCTTGGAAGTTGGTTCTGGAGCATAGTGTTGCGCATAGGGAACTTTGAGAACATTCTCGTTAGAGGATCGAGGAAAAGTAGCTGGAGGAGGAGCTACAAGAGCATGAGTGGCCAAAGGAGCGGGATGTGAGGTGGTTCTGGGGGTGGAGTGTGAAAAGATTGTGGGGAGATATCCTGGACTTGTGACAGTGGCTGAATGGTGAAAAGGCTTTTAGTGTAGCTAGTGGGAATTACTAGTGGAGGACGCCCTATAATCCAGGCTTGGTATATTTCAGCCATCTGTCCTTTCAACCTTAAGATCTCTTCTTTCAGCTCAGATTGCGATTCGACCATCTCCTTAGACGGATCAGTAACACTCATGTTCAAGTCTTTGCTAGTCATGGCTACCTTCTCTTTGACCTTGTGTTGTATGGATGCGTTACTTAAAAACCACAAACCAACCACCCTTTTGTTCAATGAAGATAACAAAGGGAACAAAATGGGGTCATCCTCTTAGAGTTAGGGCATTTAACAGCTAAAAAATCACATTGTGTGCAATGAACCTAGCAACAATTAACGGTTCTAAAATGACTTCAAGGGTCACGAGGTCACTTGGCATCATCCCAATTTGTTCATTTCAATCTTCTCTTTTCTTTTCTTTTATGGCACTTCTTGGCTTGCTCATTTTCCTTCCTTTCTCTTTTTTTTAATCATCACTCTTTTCTTTCTCTCATATCTCACATCCTATAATTTCATATCTTTTTTTTTCTTTTTTTCCTTTTTTTCCTTTTTTTTCCTTTTCCTTCTTTTTTTAATAAATAAAAAAAATAATTCGATCGAACTCTATGTAGGTTGCCTACGTATCATGACGCCGCATGAATCAGATCTTTGCGTAGTTCGGAAAGATCGGGAATAAAGTAAACAACCAACGTTCTCTTTTTCTTTTCCTCTTTTTTTTTTAACCTTGATGACTACTCTGATGAGAAAATAGAAATAAAAGAAGCAAAACCCCCCCCCCCCCCCCTTTTTTTTGAATTGTTAGACTTAATGTTCTATAACCTATTCTAAACTCAAGCTCAATAGATTTTTTTTTTGAAACAAATACTCTATTAAAGAAAAATCCTAGAAAAGAAAGATATTTTTGATTCTTTTTTTTAGGAAGGAAATCTAAAGAATAAACCAGAGAAAAATATTTTAAATTTTCATTTGATATCACTGAAGAAAGGTTTCGGAACGAGAAATGAACAAGAAAAAAAATATTTTTGGATTTCAGTTTTTGATTACCTAAGGAAGAAACTTTAAAGATAAACAAAAGATAAAGTATGATTTTCTTATATGTACAATATCCTAAAGTTCTAGTGAAAATAAAAGAATTTTTTTTTTCATTTTTTCGTTAATTTTTCCAAAGAAGAACCTCAAAAGATATTCTTTTTTTGAATTTTTGGAATTAATATCTTAAAATAAAACTTTTAAAGAGACACTAAAAGAAAATTCTCTTCTCTTTTTTTTTTTTTTGAATTTTTTGTCTTAATGTACTAAAAGGAAATATAAAAGCAATTTTTATTTTGAGTTCTAGATATTAAATTCCTAAAATAAAACCACCTCAAACTTCTTTTTTCTTTTTAATTTCTAGGAATAGTTTTTCTAAAGAAAATTCTAACAGAAATATAAAAAACTCAAAATATCTCTTTTTCTGAATTTTTGATTTATAATACATTTTCAAATGAAAAATAGGAACTAATAACAAAAGACTCGAAAAACTTAACTGGACTATGGCAGACTCTAGCTTCAACTAAATGAATGAATACTACTATACGGGACTAGAAAGCAAAACATGAACAATAGACTCAAAAACATAAAAAGACTCCTCAGGCAGCTCCTAAATGCAATGGTCTGGGGGTATCTATTATGCGCAAACTCCGATAAGTAGATCCACACCTATATGAGAAAACTTCAACCAACATTATGTGAGACAATAACTTTCCCTACTAGACACATGCAAGACATGGCTGTAAAAAGTGACAATTAGCACATTAGGCTCAAACATATAAAAATCAGATAATAAATAAAGCCAACTATAGCAGATATTCTAATCTCGAATTCTGAACCCTGAACCAGAAGTTCTGGGTTCTTATCCCCAGCACATTCGCAAGAGTTGTCACACCACCTTTTTCCTACACCCCGAAGGGGAGTATAAGGGAGTTTTTCCAATTTAAGTGACAATTGAAACAAGATTATTTATTTAAAATTCAGAGTCGCCACTTGGGATAATTTATGATGTCCCAAGTCACCGATTAATTTCCCGAATCGAGGAAAGATTGACTCTTATTTATGGTTCGCGAACACAGAAATCCGGGTAAGGAATTCTTTTAACCCGGGAGAAGGTATTAGGCATTCCAAGTGTCACGACCCAAATCCTGAACCCGGTCGTGATGGCGCCTCTCGTGAAGACAAGGCCATCCAACAAAACAAACGCTTCATTTTAACAGTTATTTAACATTTATAAAACTAGAACATGATTAGCATAATCAAAAGTGCAGAAAATAACAATAATAACAGGGAACCATCCCAACACAGCCCGACATCGGGGTGTCACCAGTCATGAGCTACTACCGAGTTCACTAAAGTACTACAAGTCCGGATATGGGAACAAAGTCTGGGATAACATGAACAACAGAAAATAAGGAAGGAAATCTGGTGTCGCGGACGCTGGCGGTCACCTGGCTCAGCTATGATAGCAAATCTCCAATCAGCTCAAAACCCGCTACCGGGTGAACATTACCTGCATCTGCAAACAAGGTGCAGGGAATAAAGTGAGTACTCCAACTCAGTGAGTAATAAAAATAAATAATGACTGAAAGCATGAAATCTCATGAAGGCACAAATAACGCTATCTCAAGCCGTAAAATCAGTTACGCAATAAAACTGTGAAGTAACAGATGATTCTTTTTTTTTTTAAAACAGTGAAGACACTATATTTCAACAAGTAAGGGATAATCAGAAACTTGCCCCTCAGGCTCAATATCAAATTTTCAATACAGTATCAGCCCCACGGGCTCACTCCCAACTCACCAACATACAACATCAGCCTCTCGGGCTCACTCCCAACTCACAAAGCACAATATCGGCCTCTCGAGCCCACTCCCAACTCACCTGGGTACCCTACGCTCACTGGGGGTGTGTACAGACTACGGAGGGGCTCCTACAGCCCAAGCGCAATATCATAAGGCCTTAAAGCCTTCACACATCACACTCGAGGCTTGAAAGCCTCCTCACATAACACTCGAGGCCTGGAAGCCTCCTCACATCACTCAACATATCCTCTCATATGGCCCTCGGCCTCAACCAGTCCGGAAAATAATCATAAGCCCCTTGGGCATCAGTAAAACAATCGTGCTCAGCTCAAACAACATTATAATTATCATTTAAATCTCAAGTTGAGTATAAATGTAGCTGAGTTCATGAAATAGTATAATTCAATTGGACTGAGTTCAAATAATATTTCAATTAGTGAGGAAAATATTGATGTAAATCCACAAAAGATTTCAAGTAATTGGCACGAAGCCCAAATATGGCAATAAGACCAAATCATGGTGAAAAACAGTAAATCTTTATCAAATACGCGGTAAAATATCAACTCGGATGGACCAAGTCGCACTCCCCAATAGTAAATGACCCCGCGCTAGTCATACAACATGTGTCTCATCTCATCATAGCACTGCGTTGTGCGAATCCGGGGTTTCAAACCCTCAGGACATCATTTAAAATCATTACTCACCTCGAACCGGTGAAATTCCTCGCTCGCGATGCCCTTGCCCCTCAAATTGGCCTCCACGCGCGTCGAATCTAACCAAAATCAGAGCGAATACATTACAATATGCTGAGGGAGCACCACCCACTCGAAAACAATCGAAAAATATCAAGAATCTTGAAATTTGCAAAACCCGAGCCCCGGGCCCGCTTCTCGAAAAATTATAAAATGAACATCGCCGGCTTCCTTATCTCGCCACGAGTCTAACCATATAAAAATCATTCAATTCCCATATCATTTCGACCCTCAAATCCTTGATTCTATCCAAGAGCGTTTTCTACCCTTTTGCAACAAAATTCTCTGATTAAATGCTAAAACTCGTAATAGATTCAAGTTATACAACCAAAATTTAGTTAATAACACTTACCCCATTGTTCTCTATGAAAATCGGACCAAAAATCGCCTTAACCGAGCTCCAAATCGTCAAAAAATGGGAAATGGGAACGAAGTCCCATTTCCAAAACTTAACATTTCTGCCCAGGCCAGTTTCCGCTTCTGCGATACAAATGTCGCTTATGCGACTTCCGCTTCTACGGTTTTAATCCGCTTCTGCGGTTTCCTTCATTTTGCCCAGGACCGTTTCTGCGGTCCAATTTTCGCAAAAGAGAGACCGCTTATGCGGTCCAATCATCTGCTTCTGCGGTAGCTACCCAATCCCCATGTTCCGCTTCTGCGACTTCCCTTTCGCTTCTGCGGAACCGCTTCTGCGGTCCATTTCTGCAAAAGTGAAAATGCCAGATATCAGAACCCTTCAGCAGTCCTAAAACCCTAAATATCATCCCGTTAGCCATCCGAAATCACCCCGAGGCCCCCGGGACCTCAACCAAAAATACCAATACATACTATAATGTTATTCAAACTTGTTCCAATCATCAAAACACTATCGTTAACATCAAAATCATCAAATTTCACCAAATCAAAGCCTAAGTTCTTCAAGAACTTCTGAAATGCACTTTCGATCAAAAACCCGACCAAACGATGTCCAAATGATCTGAAAATTTGCAGACATATCCAAAATCACCTAACGAAGCTACTACAAATCTCGAAATTCTATTCCTACCCTCAGATCAAAATCTCACCTATCAGCCGGAATCTGCCAAAATTCAAACTT
Organism: Nicotiana glauca; assembly: GCA_026770625.1. Taxonomy (NCBI): domain Eukaryota; kingdom Viridiplantae; phylum Streptophyta; class Magnoliopsida; order Solanales; family Solanaceae; genus Nicotiana; species Nicotiana glauca. Next base: position 149,445 of record MU681006.1, on the reverse strand, counting down.
CGCCAATTCAAGCTTAATTTTACACCGGACCTCCAAATTCAATTCTGATCGCACTCCTAACTCACAAATCATCCCCCGAAGCTAACCAAATCACCGAAATTCACATCCAAGCCCTCTAACTATACAGTCAACTTCCGGTTGACTTTTCCAAAACAAGCTTCCTTCTAAGGGGGCTAAGTGCCTCATTTCCAGCTAAAACCAATTCAATTCTATTGTTGATACCTAATTTTTCCCTATGCTCTTTTTTCACTCAAAATACTTTCAAATTATCATGTATATGCATGTATAAACATCCACAAAGATTTTGGTATTTTTTCACATTTTTTAAAGATTTTTAAAACCAATTTATGGCCTATTTTGCATTATAAAATCCAATAATTATTCCCAAAAAAACTTGTCATTTTGGTGAATAATTTATTTTTATTCTCACATTTTTACAAAAATATAATTTACATGATTTTTACATGATTTTACAAGTCCGTTTGGTATTTTTAAATTAAAACTGCATGAAATTATAATTTTAGCCTATTTCTTGATTTAATAGCATTTGTAATAAAAAATCATTCCTAATATTTTTAAATTAGTACTTATTCATTGTTTATTAACTCAGTAATTTTAATTTGATTTTTGAACAACATTTACTATTTTATAAAATTAAAATTAGGAAAAATTGGCTATTTAAATTGTAGCCCTTTTTAATTTAAATTTTAGCCCAATTCCATCCCCAATCTAACCCCCAATTACACTACTCAATTTCAAAATTACCCGACCCAGACCCAATTAAATAAACCCGACCCACGCACCCCTTAATCTCGACCGTTGATCATTTAGATCAACGGTCCACGTTAACCCCTTCCTTTTTTAATCCAATAGCCCCCCCCCAACCCTAATCATTTCTCTTCAGTAGCCGCCCTTGTATCCCCTTCGTCTCTCAAATGCTCCCAAGCCCCTCTGAAACCCTAGCCCTCTCCGTCGGTCTCCGACCTTATTCCACCGAAAATCATGGCCTCTCAGGCCTTGTGTAATCTATATCTACCCCCACTCACCCTTATCCTCCTTTTACATGAAGATTCAAGGTCTGACCTTGAAGACCCCGGCTCAGAAGCTCTCCGATTCAAGTTCTATGGCCATTATTCGGCCCATCTCCGGCGAATCCTAGCCCTGTGAGTCCATCTCCGACTCAGGGCCAGCCCGTTCCAGGCCTTTCTCGTTTTTCTAGGGTTTTCTCTGAAACCCTAAGTTCCGAGGTTCTTCATCTTTGTTTCTCTTTAAGATCTGCTTCAGACCTATGTTATTTTCTAAGATTTCAAAGTGTTTTCCACATTTTTGTCGATTTTGTTTTCGAACTGTTCATCTACTTAAAACTTAGGGTTTCTCCAATTTTCTGTTTTATTTTCTCTACTGTGATTTCTTGTACTTTTACTGTAGTTCCTAAGTATTTCTACTAGGATTTCTATGTATTTTTCTTACCGTGTTGTTTCTAGGGTTTCCGAGTAACTTCTTTACTGTGTTCTTTGTTTTCATTATGCTTTTCACGAATGTTTATGTTCTTTCTGAGTTCATCTTCGCCTATGCTTTCTTCTTTACATTTGAAATGTGATGAAAGCCCTAGATTTTGGGGGTTTTCTGAGTTTTGTGTGTAATTGTCTGCTTCCTGTCTAATTTCAAAACCCTAACTGTCCAAACTCTTTTCGTGCTTCTGATTTCTTGCTAAGCTCTGCGAGAACTTTTAATTCCATTTATGGCTATGTTCTTCTGCTCTTTGATTACATGACTACTCAGTTTAATCTAGCCTCGCATGTTTAAGTTTGTGCATCTCTTTATAGTCAGACTTC
>MU681006.1:3417-116484 GCA_026770625.1 Nicotiana glauca | reverse complement strand
CCCCCTTCCCAAACCCCCCCCCCCCCCACTCGTCTCTCACATTTTTAGAGTCGCCCATATATCGACCACCTCAAGCCACCGCCTCCGCCTACCGGAAATCGCCTCACGACGGTTTCGGTGGCCCAAATCACTCCATCTTTACACCGCAGCCCCTCCTTTGCCTCCTCATCTCGAATCCACAATCAGTTTCCCTCAAAACCCACTCAAATCCCACGAATCTTGATTTGATCGCCACAATTTTTCCAGTGGCGGCGCCACCGCCAAATCGCCCCAATTTTACACCATGGAATCTCCTCCGTCCCCTTATGCCAAATCCTCAAACCCTTTTCCTCAAATCACCCCATAGCTCCTCGAATTTCAAATCGAAGATCAGACCCAAACCCTAACTTACCTAATTAACCCCAAATTAACACCACACAACCGCCTTGACCCCCTCATGCCCAATATATATTTGGTTTCCCTCAAATTTGGTTGAAACTGGTCGAATATTAAATCCCAAATCTAGATTCTAAAAGTCAAGCCTGAACTCGAGACTTATGATGATTTTAGAGCCGATTTCGTCACGAAATGGTGTTAATCTCTTGCTTTTGACAAAGAACAAGTGACTAACATCATTTGGCGATGAAATCGGAAATTTGGGTACCAAATTTGCCAATCTATTCGGTAAGTTCCTTGTATCATTTCTCTTTTTTTTATGTCACCTCTGCTTGTTCTTCTTTTCTTTCTCTTTGAATAACTTAGTTAAGATGTGAACTAGGTTTTAGTTGTAATTGTTAAATGTCAGTTTAATTTTAATTCCTATTTATGAATGATGTTAATCAATCTTATCAATAATTTTAATGTTCGAATCTCTTAAATGTTTCTTGTTTTTTGATTTTGGTAAAAAATACTGGACTTGAATTAGGTTTTGAGAATCCCTAATTAGATTTTGGTTGAATAGCCCGGATTGGATTTGAATTGGTTATTTGAACCCGTTAATTTGGGTCAACTAGACCCAGGTTCTGCCTGATCTATTTGAGGTTCATGGAGGGGTTAATCCAGCAGTTTAAAGGCTCCTGTTTGATTTGCCTTGGGTCAATTTGACCCAGTTTGGTCCGACAAGGTAATTTAAGGGTTAGTCCAGGAAAATTAAATTGGGATTACAGACTTATGGGGTTCAGGATTGGTTCAAATTGACCCAGGTTTTGGTTTGGGTTAACTAAAGTATTTAACAAGGTCTTAAGGGGGTAGTCTAAGAGTTAGTTAATAAAGTTAATGCTTTACCTAACTAGATAGAAGTCTGCTAACAAATATAAGGGTAATAACTGTTTTAAAGACACTAAGAAAGTGGATAATTATTGAATGGAAAGGATAATCTTATAGTGGATATAACACTAATTGGGAGCCTATTTGAAGGCTGAAAAACAGAGAGAATGGGAGGGACAGAATACACACAGATAGAATAGAAAGAGATTTTTTAGAGATTTGAGAGCTGAAAAATATAAATATAGAATACATACAGAGAGTCTAAGAGAAGAGAGGACACAAGAGCACTCTGAAAAACACTGAAAAGATAGTTTGAAAGAGATAAGAAAAATAGAGAGGAAACAAAACATATGAATACCTTTGGAAAATTCTGAATTTATTACATTATTTGTTTTAAAAACTGCTCAAACTCTGCTCATTTAGGAGTATTCTGCTTTCATTTGGTGAAGGAAACTTATAAAAATCATAGTTTCTTATTATGGGATTTGAAATGCATTGAAATTGTGTTTTGAAAAATAGTTCAAGATTTCTTTTGGTTTTCTGTTCCACTAAATTCTCTTCTGTATTCTTTGAGGTTTTTCAACTTCTGAACCCATTTCTGAATCATCTGGGTTAAAAATGTACTGAACATGGGTTTGTAGAAGTTTGGTTTGAAGTTGTGGTATTTACTGTTCGATTGAAACTTTTTCTCGCTTGCTGCATATCATTTTATGGTTTGAAAGTGGTTCTGCTGATACTGTTTTGCTATTGCTGTTTCCTTACTGAATCCTCACTTCTTTTGCTTCCTTCTTACATTCAGGTACATGCCTTGATCTTAAAATGTAAAGGCTGATTCATGTGATGTTTTGAGGAGATAATAAAGATCTTTGTTTTGTTATATGTATCTTTCTTTGTTCCCTTTCCCATTTGATTTGTTGATTTAGTTTTTGGCTCAGCATATTTAAAGTAAAGCTATGCTGTAAACAGTGAGATTCATGTCAAAAATGTAACTAAACTGTTATTCTATACTTGTTGATTTTCATTTTTTTTTACTTCAGTCTTTGTTATTGTTAAAAGAGTTAGTTGATTTTGTATACCAAGATGTGCTTGTAAGTCCAGACTATACAAATCTTTCGCCAATCACCAAATTAGAATAGTTGAAGTTGAGCATGAATTTGAAATCACTGTATGCTCCAATTATTGTGGGATAAGGCATGAGCTTACTTTTTATTTTTGGATTGGTAAATGCTAATATTAGAAAAGAGCTATTGGTTAAAGATTAAGTATAAAAGGCCCGCCTGTTGTGGTAAAGACTCGATGTCGAGTTTGGGTCATTAGTCTCGTCCTTACATGGTTTGGGCTCATTGAGCTTTGGGGCCTAAAATCATTTACAAAAGTGAGTTTATTTGTTTTGCTATTTGGGCTTGTCCTTGAAGCCCGATATTTCACTATTTGATTGTTGGATCACTAAGAGTAGATTGTATACAAGTTGCATGAAAAAAATTGTAGAAAATTTAGACTTTCAATTTGTGCTGAATATTTTCAAAACCAAAGTATGAATTGGGCGACTCCATTCTGCGCTCTGAATCAATATCACTAATTGTCGTTCCTTGATTGGCATGTTAGTTTGGGATATAAAACTGGGCCTAACACAGGCCCGACCGAATGGTATGGTAAACACAGACCCCTGGGCACTTTTCTCTATCAAAAAATGGGCTTTGCTTGAGCCCAAAACTTTAAGACATTTAAAGAAGGGGTTTGTTCAGTGGTGTTTGAAGTAGTTTTCTTTTGAGCCTTTAGTTCTCCAATATAATGCATTTTAGTAAATTGTAGAGTAGAACCCTGATCACAGCAAACTCAACCTTATACAACAGTAGGAAGAGCGGGTGCTAAAACATTTACCCGAATAGTGGTATCGGGATCGATTTTCCACAGGGAGCTTGGAATGGAGTTGCATATTTGTATAGACTAAGAATGCGTTTGTGCTTCTAATTGCACTTCTAACATTTTTGGGTTATCTTTTATCAACTACTATTATCGACTAAGGGTAAGACTAAATTATACTAAAGAGATATTTTTAAAGTTATAATTAACATGGAGAAACGCACTAGGGTCATGGGATCACCTAGGTGGTTAACTAACGGGTAAAAACTACTAATAATAGATTGACATATTCGGGATCAATGTTATAACCGTTGCACAATTGTACCCACTCTCACACATCTCGGTAGAGAGAGCGATTTTGCCTAAGTGACTCTCTCGAGACCAATTGGGTAGGCCAATTAGAACAAGCAAGTAGAGTTCAAATAGGGTGATTAATCTCTCGATATTTAACCCGTTAATTGGGACTACCATTTCTCATGGGTCCATCCCAATTTCTTATTGGGTCAATTTTGGGGTCATAGACTCTCTTTCTCGAGAAGGGTCAAAACCCACTAAGCTAGAATTAATGTTTGCAACCACCAATCCTTAATTAAAGCATAAAATTAACCCAAATAACAAACACCCAATATCAATCTATCATTAAGAGGCAACACCCATCAATTATCCACACTAGGGTTGAGCCACAACCCTAGTTAATAGGTTTAGCTAGACATAATTAAAGAAGAAATAGAAGAAGAAACAACCGTATTAATTAATTGCTAATGTTAAACTATAATAATCTATGATGAAATAAGCTTAAAATGCCCAAAATAGGCTAAAACATATGTCTCATGAGCGCAGTAGTTGTTCAGAATCTAAAACTTGACCTAAAAATGGTAAACTGTCCTATTTATATCGGGCTGGAAAAATTGGACAAAAATGCCGCTGCAAGGTCAGCGCGGACCGCGCAAAAAGGTAGCGCGGCCGCATAGGCTCTTGGACTTGTAACTATGTCTTCTCTAAAGTTGGGAGCGCGGACCGTACAAGAAGGTAGTGCGGCCGCACTGGATGACGGGCGTGGACCGCGTATAAATGGAGCGCGGCCGCGTGGCAGGATTTAGGCAAAAACATCATCTCTCTGAATCTCATCCATGCGGACCGCACTGATTTGTAGAGTGGCCGCGTGGGGCTTGGCTTGAAATTTTAACCTCTAAACTTTACTGGCGCGGATCGCGTAAAAAGGAGCAGACCGCGCAGGACTCCCTTGAATTACCTAGTCTCTGAATTTCCTAGCGCGGCCGCGTGGCAAAACAGTGCGGCCCGTGTTGGGTTTTCTTGTTCCCCACTTCACTTGGTCTTTGACACTTGGCAGGTTTCACTCTGTTTTGAGCCGATCTTTGACATTTGTCATCTTGTCGCTCAAACCTGCAATCAAGCGCAACTTGTAAGCATTTTGGGACTATTTTGTGGCAATTCATAACAAAAGCAATAGCAAGTAGGGGTATAATCATGTTAAAATCCTAACTTATCAACTCCCCCAAACTTAAACCTTTGCTTGTCCTCAAGCAAACAAAATAAGACCCGCCCTTAAAAAGCCAATCCAAGAATTTCTAGCCATCCTAAAGTAACCTCAACAGGCATCAATTGGGACTAACAATTGCCCTCAATACGAATGCATCATTAACATATTTTAAGCTTTTGAAAACTATGGATCAAGTGTGACACAAGAGCATCAAGGGTTGACTCATTTCATCAAAGAGCTTTTCTCAAATACCTTGGTCATTGTGAAACCCAAACTCACACATCCTCAACTCTCCCTAGGCGAACCTCACCTTTTAGAGTAATGACACACAACCCGAGGTTGATGGACTTTTCGCTCATTTCTCTCACATAGAAGGTCACAAGTACGGCTCTAGGTACCATATGCTTGCCCCTTATGTAAGTATCCATTAATGTAGGTTCCATTCAACTCAAAATCATATAGGGATTTTGTGGAGTCACTGTAAAGGCTTTTGGGTAAGGGTAGGATATGTTTCTGTTCAAGTGGGTTCAATCTTCCCTTAAGCACTTCCTTTGATTCATTTTGACACACTTTCTTGAATCATTTGAGTACTCACTTCTTTTTCAAGGGGTTAGAGAGACACATCTCACTCTTTCTTATGCAATTCAACACATTTCTCCTTTTTCTATATTTATTTTCACACCTTTTTTCACTTTTGTTTTATTTGAATCTCCTTTTTGACCTTATTCACTTTGGTATTTCTTTTTGTCTTGTCTTTTCTTCCTTTTTCATTGCCTTTCTTTTCTTTTGCTTTTGTACCTTTTACCATATTGTTTCCTTTCTTGTCTCTCCCTCCCAAACTTAGACATTTGCCATTTACTCAAGGGAAGATTTGGGTGCCAAGAGAGCATATCATTAAGAACGGGTATAGGCTTTGGTTCTTGAAAGAAGAAGGTTTAGGGATCAAAAGGGTTGACTAGGGATCATTTCAGTGGTAGGTCATGGAATTGTTCAATCTTAGCATTTTGGATCAAGGAGAGCCTATAATCATTTCTTAAGCTAAATTTCACCTAGGATTTCGCCTCAACAAACATTCGGGGCAAGTTCTAGACCATTGGAGTGGGACTTAGACTCACAATTCGAATTCTCACCACACACACTCAAGGATTACTAAAGATATCGAGTCGAGGGCCCACAACGACCTTAGTTATTATTAAAGCGCGCAATGGTCAAACACGACCACATGATGATTATTTGGTCAACACAAGAGTCTCGAGGCCACAACTTTCACCATCCTTAACAAAACATTATGTCTTTGACCATGGGATCAAAGGCAAATGTGTTTGGTCCAAGTGAAGCTTGGCTGAGGTCCCCTTAACTATGAAATATCGAAATCAAAAGAAAAAAAAAATCAAAAACGGACTCAAACCCTTAAGAAGGTTGTCATGCCATCTATCATTGGGAAGAGCCACCCGGTTCGCACAACACTCTACCCTTGGAAAGAACCATGGCATTAAGAAAACCAAGGGCTTATTGAAAATGCCAAAACCAAAAAAAAGGCTACGAGCCTAACTACCAAGCTAAAAACGAAAATTTTTAACGAAAATAGAAAAGCTGAATGAATATGTACAATGGGGAGTAGAATATACAACGGGGATGAATATATACATAAAGTAGAGAAGTAACCAAAATCAGAAGTTATATACAGGCCAACTATCAAATCTAAAAACATAAACTAAAAGTAAAATATATACAATCATCCAAATGTATCAAAAATCAAAACAGTTGGGCGCATCCCCACGAATAAGAGCTGGCAATGTCGCCAATGCCAACTACCAAAATAAGCATAAAAATAGAGAAAGGATATATAGTGGCTCCTCAAGCCTGATCCGTCGGCATAGGCTGATCAGTGGCCCCCTGGTCTTCTGTACTGGCGGGAACCACAGACTGGTTCCCGTCCTACTGCTACTCTGCTGCTGAGATAGGGTCTGGGTCATGGACCGGCTGAACATCTGGTGGAGCACTGGAGGTACCCTCCTGAACCTGTGCCACCTCTATCACAACACCCTTAGTGTTAGGAAGCTTCCTCTTCTTCCTTGGATGCCTAGGCTCCTCATCCTGCTGTGGCTGAGCTGCTGTTGGATCTAAAGCTGGATCCCCCAATAGCAAGTCTAATGGCATCTGGTCTGCCAAAAGCATGTTCACATGTGCTTGCAGCTTCTTTACCGACTCCCGAGACGCCCTTGAATTTCTCATCTTCTTATGTTGCTTGGAAAGCTCCTTCAAATCCTTGCCATGCGAGGCTACCGCCGTAGTCAAGGTGGCCTAGGTCTCCAAAATGTTCTCCTGGTTGTCCAGGAGCTTCTTCAATGTCACCTCAATGGAAGGAGGAATCTGAACTGTGGCTGGTGTTGCCTGTGCCTCAACTGTAGTAGCCAAGGTGGACAACTTGGATGTCGCAGCTGACATCCAGTTGTTCAAACTGGCTAGAGACTGACTAAGCTGGTGGGCAGTGAACCGGTGAGTCTTCGATGAAGGGACTGCCAGGTCAGCTGAAGTAGAAGGGCCAGCTACAGAAGAAGGACCCGGGGGCAAAGTCTCACCGGCAGTAGTAGCAGGGATGGTGGATGGCTCAGTAGAAAGCTCGATCACAGCTGGCTCCTCAAACTGGCCAGGTAGGGTAGGGGTGGATGGCTGATACTTTTTGGACTATGGGTTGTCGGAACTCAATCGGCTATACCTTGAATAGGGGGGCACCGGTTTTGCCTTGACATCAAAGCGCTTTTTCTTCACCTCCAAATCCCTAAAGTACATGGACAGAGTGTTCTGGAAGGGGTAGTTTGTGTTGGTCTCCTGTCCGACCGCAGGGATCACCCTCGAGATGATGTTGCCCACATTGAGAGGAAGCCCGACCATGATAGATGCCACTAGAATAGCCCGAGAAAGAGGAACTGAGTGATCATGTGTGGAGGGATCAAGTCTACTACAAACGAACCCCAACCAACCCTTGGCTTCAAAATTGAAAGTGTTCCGCAGAATCCTCTCCCCCGCCTTCAACCATTTTGGAACAGTGCTCAGGGCTGCCAAGTACTCGGCCAACCAAGGATGCACCTCTTCACCCATTGCTAGCTTCGCTAAGTATTCAGATTCGTCCTCCTCTTTGAACCCCAAATATTCATTCAGTGACTTCCCATAAAAAAACCACCATTTTATCCCGCACCTTCGTCGCCATTGTGTCCTGAACCACACGAGAAACATTGCAATAGAACTCTTTTACCATATGCTCATTGGCATCAATACATCTCTCCTTGAAGAAGCCCCAGCCATCTCTAGTACGAAATTGCTCTTGCACTTTTGGTTTGAGAGGTAGAAGATCATTGTCAATGAATTGTCTCTCCAGGATAAACTTTCTCACGGGCCACCACTCTTTAAATTTGTGGAACGCTATCTCACTCACAAATCTGTCTGCCCAGGCTTCAGGTTTTCTGGTTCGATCAACTCCCCCAACTTGAGGCTCACCCCCTCACCATATCTTGCACTCTCCCCAGATAATGAAGCTGTGTGGGAGGTGGAGTATTGTTCTTCACTTCTTGCTACGGACTCATTAGACGAATCTAAAACTATATTGACCGGTCTTTTGGAGGTGGGTGAAGGTGAAGGAGTGTCATGTAATTGGAGTGGGTCAGTTATGTGAGTGGGGGCTGATTATGAGGTGATGCTCCGAGATGGTTCATACTCACTCCCCGAAGAGTGGGAGGCAGCTCTATTAGTAGCCCGTATCAGCTTACGGGTCTTTTTGATGCTCTTCCGAACCTGGGGAGTGAGTTTAACAATCCTCTTTCCCTTACCCCCTCGGGAGGAACCACCTCTCCCGGGTTGTTGCTATTCTTTACCTCATCGTTTCTTAACCACGATCTACAAAAAATACACGTCTAACATTGTTAGTTTGAGGACATGCAGTGAATTAGATGAAACAGTTGAATTCATAATAAAGAAACAGTGAAGCAGAACAAGGGGCACGGACCGCGCAAAAGAGTCACGCGATCGCGCTGGGGTAGCGCAGACCGCGTAAAACTGGAACGCGGCCGCGCTTGAGCAAAGATCCCAAAGTACCTCTCTGAATCTCCCAATGCGGTCCGTACTAATTTGGACCGCGACCGCGTTGGTCCAGCGCGGACCACACAAAAATGTGATGGGGACCGCGCTAGTAACAATTAGCATACACAGAAAAAGCGGCGCGGACCGCGCAGAAAGGACGCGCGGCTGCGCTGGGCCTAGGGTTTTACCTGAGTTAGGGATTTTTCATTTAAGTTCATTATTGATCAATTTATGGGTCCTAATTGTCCCTACTCAATTAAACATAATTGAATTCATGCCCAATGTTCACAATTAACACACAAAATCTAACCTAATAATTAAACCTAAGAAAAATGAGAAGAAATTAAGAAGTTATACTACTGGGAAATGAACAAAATTAAAATTAACACTTAAGTAATGATCAATGTGACAAAATGTTACCAGGAGTATGAAGATTTAGCTATTGATGGAAGCACAAGGGCATGCTCAAATGAACAGTAAAACTTTGGGCTCACGAGATCGATTTTTGCGAAAAGTTTTAACTGAAGCCCTAATGCCCTATTTATAGAAAAGAGTGTGGAACCCATCACCTATCTACCAGTGCATCCGCACAGCAATGGACGCGGACTGCATTGGATTTCCATCCTTTGCATTAAACTGAGCTGCCCACGCGGACCGCACTATTTTGTTACGCGGCCGCGTGGGAAACTTCAGAGAACATGACATTTGGGTCCTCCCAGCGGGGACCGCACAAAAGTGCTATGCGGACCGCACTGGAAACTATCGAGACTCACACTTCATTCCACCAGCCCGTGCGGACCGCACTATTTTGTAGCGCGGCCGCGTTGGCCAACTTCAGAGACCTGACATTTTTTTTCTTATGTTCTGCACTGGTTCAACATTATCCCTGTAACAACTCACAAACCATTAGCTTCAAAAATCCTAGTCTACAAAGAAAGTCAAAGAAATAGAAAAAGACATGGGTTGCCTCCCAAGAAGCACCTGATTTAAAGTCGCGGCACGACGCATGTTACCATCATATCACTTCAAATGAATAAGTGCCACCACGTGGATGTCATCAATCTTTCCCAAATAGTGCTGGACACGATGCCCATTGACCTAGAATACTTCACCATTCTTGTTTTTGAGATCAAGAGCACCAAAAGGAGTCACAAATACCACTTCAAAAGTACCACTCCATTTAGATTTGAGCTTCCCCGAAAATAACCTTAACCAGGAATTGAAAAGAAGAACCATGTCGCCCACCTTGAATTTTTTACCCCGAGCATACTTGTCGTGAAAGTACTTCATCTTGTCCTTATACAAGGACGAGCTGCAGTAGGCATGAAATCTAAACTCATCAAGTTCATTCAATTGCTCCACTCGAAGGTCGGCTGCAACATCCCATTCCAAATTCAACTTTCTGAATGCCCACATAGACTTGTGTTTTAATTCCACCGGGAGATGGCAAGCCTTACCAAACACCAACCGATATGGTGACATACCAATCGGAGTCTTGTAAGCCGTCCGATAAACCCAAAGAGCATCATCCAATTTCTTCAACCAATCGATCCTATTAGCATTTACCATTTTGGACAAAATACTCTTTATTTCCCTATTTGAGACTTCCACTTGACTGCTAGCTTGTGAATGATAGGGGTTGGTCACTTTGTGGTTAACTCCATATTTAGCAAGCAATGAGTTGAACGCCTTGTTGCAAAAATGGGACCCCCATCACTATTGATAGCACGAGGGGTTCTAAACCTAGTGAAGATACTCTTTTTCAAGAATGCCACGACATTTCAGGCTTCATTGTTGGGAAGAGCCACGACTTCAACCCATTTTGAAACATAGTCCACCACCACAAGAATATACCTGTTCCCAAGAGAGCTCACGAATGGGCCCATGAAATCAATGCCCAAACATCAAAAATATCTACCTCGAGAATTGTATTGAGAGGCATCTCATCCCTTTTTGAAATCCCGCCGGCTCTTTGGCATGCATTACATCTCTTCACCAAGTTGCTAGCATCTTGAAACAACGTCGGCTAATAGAAGCCGCAACTCAAAACCTTTGACGCCGTCCTCACTCCCCCATGATGACCACCATAAGGCGAAGAGTGAAAAGCCTCCAATATGTTCATTTGTTCACTTTCCGGTATATATCTTCTCATCACCCCATCCGTACAAATTTTAAACAAATACAGATTATCCCAATAAAAATCCAAGCTATCCCGTTTGATTTTCTTCCTTTGGTTGGAAGAGAGCTCACACGGGACATTACTGGTCACAATGAAGTTAGCGATGTCCGCGAACCAAGGTATGTCACCCATAGAAACGGAAAGAAGCTACTCGTCAGGGAAAGTATCATTTATCTTAACACCATTGCTTGGTCTCCCCTCTTCCTCTGGTCGGGACGAATGGTCTGCAACTTGATTCTCGCTTCCCTTCCTATCCACAATCTCTATATCAAATTCCTGAAGGAGTAGCACCCATGTCATCAAACTTGCTTTCGAATCCTTCTTTGTCATCAAATACCGGAGGGCTGCATGGTCCGTGTGTATGATCACCTTCGCCCCCATAAGATAAGGGCAAAATTTCTCCATCGCAAACACAATAGCCAACAGCTCCTTTTCCATCACCGTGTAGTTTCTTTGGGCCTCATTCATTGTTTTGCTAGCATAATACACAGGATGGAACATTTTGTTGATTCTTTGGCCAAGCACCGCACCTACCGCCACATCACTCGCATCGCACATAAGTTCAAAGGGAAATTCCCAATTAGGTGCGGTGATGATAGGAGTTGTAAGCATTTTGTGTTTCAATAGCTCACAAGACTCCATGCACCTCTCATCAAAGATAAACTTGATATCCTTTTCCAACAATTTACAAAGCTGGTTCACAACTTTCGAGAAGTCTTTAATGAATCGCCGGTAGAACCTGACGTGACCAAGAAAACTCCTCACCCCTTTGACAGAAGTAGGGGGAGGGAGCCTTGAGATCACCTCCATTTTTGCCTTATCGACTTCAATTCCATGACTTGAGATTTTGTGACACAATACAATACCCTATTGCACCATAAAGTGACATTTCTCCCCGTTGAGTACAAGGTTGGGTTTTTCACATCTTCTCAACAACTTATCCAAGTTCACTAGGCATTCCTCAAATGAGTCCCCCACCATGCTGAAATCATCCATTAAGACCTCCAAGATATCCTCCACCATGTCGGTGAAAATTGCCATCATACATCTTTGGAAGGTCGCCGGGGCATTACAAAGTCCAAATGGCATTCTCGAGAAAGCGAATGTGCCATACGGACATATAAAGGTTATCTTATCCTGATCCTCCGGGGCAATGAGAATTTGATTGTACCCCGAGTAGCCATCTAGAAAACAATAAAAAGCCCGGCCCGCAAGACGATCAAGCATTTGGTCTAAGAATGGTAGAGGAAATGATCTTTTCTCGTGATCTTGTTGAGCTTTCTAGAATCCATACACACTCTCCAACCCGTAACGGGTCCGAGGAGGGATCAACTCACTGTTGGCATTAGTGACAACAGTCATTCCACCCTTCTTTGGCACACATTAGACCGGAGAGGTCCATGAACTATCTGAGATTGGGTAAACCATACCGGAGTCCAACCACTTGATAACCTCTTTCTTTACCACCTCTTGCATAGCTTCATTTAATCTTCTTTGATGTTAAAGAGACGGCCTTGCATCCTCCTCCAAAATGATCTTGTGCATGTAAAAAGCAGGGCTTATACACCGAATATCCGCCAATGTCCATCCAATAGCCCTCTTACGCTTTTGTAGAACCGCCAAAGTGGCGTCAACCTGCATGTTAGTCAAGCAAGACGAAAGAATAATAGGCAAAGTGAAATTAGGGCCCAAGTATTCATACCTGAGGTGAGGAGGAAGTGGTTTCAACTCCAACATCGGCGGCTCCTCAATAGATGGCTTGGTTGGAGGAGTTTTGCGATTCTCAAGATCCAAGGATAACTTCCTAGGCTCATAAGAGTATGAGCCCATACCATGCGAAGCGTTTACACATTCAATTCTCCCGGCATCATCATTAGCATCCATGAGCAAAAGCACAACTTCAAGTGGATCTTCATTATTAATCATTGCTCTTGTGTCATCCACTATCATCGCCGTGACAATGTCAACAAACGAGCACACCTCGATGCTATTTGGTTGCCTCATAGACTTGCACACATGGAACACCACCTTTTCATCACCAACACGAAAAGTCAACTCTCCCACCTCGACATCGACCAAAGCCTTCCCCGTAGCTAGGAAAGGTCTTCCAAGGATAATTGGGACTTTGAAGTCCATCTCACAATCTAGTATCACGAAGTCGGCCGGCAAGATGAATTTATCAACACGAACAAGGACATCGTCTATTATACCCAAAGGCTGCTTCATTGACCTATCCGCCATTTGGAGCCTCATTGAAGTTGGGCGAGGTTGTCCGATTCCCAAAGTCTTGAAGACCAAATATGGCATTAAGTTTATACTCGCCTCCAAGTCACAAAGGGCTTTTGCAAAGTTGGCACTTCCAATGGTACACGGGATAGTGAATGTGCCGGGGTCCTTAAGTTTTGGAGCCATAAAATGTACAATTATGCTCAGTTGATGGGGTCTCACACTCCATTGATCTCTTTTTTGTAACCAAATCCTACATGAACTTTGCGTACCCCGGCATTTGCTCGAGTGCCTCCACCAAAGGCACATTGATAGTCAAACTCTTCATCATCTCAATGAATTTCTTGAATTGGTTGTCACCCTTTTGCTTGGCCAACCGTTGAGGATAGGGCGGAGGAGGCCGAGGCAAGGGTACCTTGGCTTTGGGTACCGTCGACTCGGGCATATCAATCACGTGTTCCCTAGACGGGTTCATGGCCTCTTGTGTTTCCTCCTCAACCTCATTAATATCAATCTGCACATCATTTCTCACACTTGGTTCAACCACGTCTTCAACCCCTAAAGGCATATCATCATCACACAACTCATCTTCATCAACCATAACTTGGTTTCCTCTTGAGGCATGTACATCACCGCCTCTTCCGCCTCGCGTTGTCACCGCCATCACATGATTGTTTTGCCCACCCTTAGAGTTTACTACCGTGTCACTTGGTAGAGCACCCTTTGGGCGAGTATTTAGAGATTGAGAAATTTGACCAAGTTGCACCTCCAAGTTACGGATGGAAGTGTTGTGTGAAGCCAATTGAGCATCGGAGCCATGGTTCTTCTTCATCATTCGCTTAAACATAACTTCAATTCTCCCAAATCCATTTGCCGAAGAACTAGACCCTTGAGATTGAAACGGTGGCTTGTTGTTCGATTGTTGAAACATTGGATGCCTTTGAAAGCCTTTCCCCCGATTACCTTGACCGCCATTGTTGTTCCACCCACCTTGACCATTGTTGTTGTTTCCGTTCCAATTTCCGCCATTGTTACCTTGATTCCCCCAATTGTTGTTTTGGTTATTCCCATTCCAATTTCACCACTTTGTTGTTGATTATTGTTATTCCAATTTCCGCCTCCTTGTTGATTGCCCCAATTTCCTTGGGATCACCATTGTTGATTTCCCTTGTTTCTATTTCCTTGGTAGTTGTTAATATATTGACAATCTTCACTTTGCTCATCATAGCACTCGTTTGAATAACCACCACCATCATCATAGTTATCACAGTTTCCTTGAGGTTGTTGTCCTCTTTGTCTTCTTTTCATCATATTCACTCCTTCCATGGCATTGACTTGGTGCTGGTTTTGAACTTGTTGCAATTGCGCCTTCACCAATTGGTTCATTGTTGTTGTGAGCTCGGCAATGGCTCGGCCACAATCAGGCAACTTCTTATGCAAATGTATGACATTAGGATCACCTTGAGGAACATTTTCCCAGGTTTCCCATGCCGAAAAAGTATCGGCCATTTCATCTAACACATCACAAGCTTCATTGTACGGGAGCTTCATAAAATTTCCACCCGCCAATTGGTTCACAATACATTGGTTGGTTGTGTTAATGCCCCTATAGAATGTTTTGTTGAATCATCACATCATTCATATCATTATTTGTATACTCTTTAACCGTAGTTCTAAATCTCTCCCATATTTCGTGCAAAGGTTCCGTTGGCCCTTGTTTGAAAGCCAAAATTTCATCATGGAGCGCCGCCATGTGACTTGGAGAAAAGAACTTGGCAATGAACTTGTCCGCCAATTCATCTCACGTTGTGATGGAATGATTTGGAAGCCTTTCTAACCAATCCAATGCTTTACCCCGAAGATAGAACGGGAAAAGACTCAATCTCAAAGCATCCTCTGAAACATTTGTTTGTTTACTCCCCAAGCAAGTATCTACAAACCCCTTCAAGTGCTTGTATGCATTTTGGTCGGAGGCGCCCATAAAATACCCTCTCTCTTTGAGC
The DNA here is from genome assembly GCA_026770625.1 of Nicotiana glauca. NCBI lineage: Eukaryota > Viridiplantae > Streptophyta > Magnoliopsida > Solanales > Solanaceae > Nicotiana > Nicotiana glauca. The sequence continues at coordinate 101,390 of MU681006.1, read as the reverse complement.
AAAGTCAACACAATATTGGTCATTGGAAAATTCCCCTCCCGGATTTGGGGAGGAACTATGGCACTTGCATAACCCTGGTTTGGAAGGACTCTTGGAGCTACTCTTGGTGGAGGTGGAGAATGGTCTGGGATTTGGTCATTTGGATTTGCATTTGTATTAGCATTTGCATTGGAATTTCGTCCTCTCCTCGGAGCTTGAGGTAATACATCTTCTTGTTCAAGGTCCTCAACCTCCTCCCCCGCGACCACGTTGCCAAGAGGGTCCTTTCTGTTTAGAGCCATGTGTCCCTGATGGATCGACACAAATAAAGTTAGTAAAAAGAAGGAAAGACAAGCAAAACACAAAACTAGCTACACAGATAGTGAACACCATAAGCTCACCGACAACGGCACCAAAAAATGATCGCAGCAAACTCAACCTTACACAACGGTAGGAAGAGCGGGCGCTAAAACTTTTACCCGAATAGTGGTATCGGGGTCGATTTTCAATAGGGAGGTTGGAATAGAGTTGCATATTTGTATATACTAAGAATGCGTTTGTGCTTCTAATTGCACTTCTAACATTTTTGGGTTATCTTTTATCAACTACTATTATCGACTAAAGGTAAGACTAAATTATGCTAAAGAGATATTTTCTAAGTTGTAATTAAGATAGAGAAATCACTAGGGTCATGGAATCACCTAGGTGGTTAATTAACGGGTAGAAACTACTAATAATAGATTGACATATTTAGGATCAATGTTATAACCGTTGCATAATTGTACCCACTCTCGCACCTCTCGGTAGAGAGAGCAATTTTTCCCAAGTGACTCTGGTCGAGACCAATTGGGTAGTACAATTAAACCAAGCAACTAGGGTTCAAGTAGGGTGATTACTCTCTCGAGATTTAACCTCAACTCCCCTGGCAGGCCTCTACCTCTGGCAACCTGAACTCCACCTCTAAGACCTCTACCTCCACCTCTAACACCTCTACCACCGCCTCTACTTGGCTGGGCAGGCTGTGGAACCTCCGGTGCCTGAATCACAGCACGAGAACTCTGATGCTAGAAGCTGGTATAAACTCGAGGCAATATCTAACAACGTGACTCGGATCACCACAATCATGGCAAGACCTCGTCTGTTGCGGCTGAGCACCCCTCAACCTCGAGCAAACCCTCTTGAGATGACCATACTCGCCACACTCATAACATCCACGCGACTATTGAGGGAACTGAGGCTGACCTTGTCGACCTGAATGACCCCCTAAAGTATCCTGAGTGACACGGGAAGCTGACTGAAAGGGCTTGGGAGGATGGCCTCTACCATAAGTACCTCTACCTCTGGATGAGGTACCACTGAACCTGCCTGCGCGGCGGGGCCTCCTGTCCGACCCATGACCACCTCCCTGTGGCAGAGCTATCTCATCTCTACGGCCCACATTGGCCGCCTCCTGAAAAGCGGTCTCACTCCCGGCCTTAGCCTATATACTCAGCTGACCTGCCACCATTGGATGAAATCCTAGAAGCAAACCCGCTCGAATGACACTCTCTACGAAGCCTACCAATCGGACTAGAGCATCCTGAAGAACTAGGGTGGCAATGAACCCTTCTGGGACCTGAGTTGGGCCCACCGGGACTGCTGGGGCTGGAACTTTCTCCTCCAAATCAACCCGTGGCTCCACCACTGGAGCTGCTGCTGGGGTCTGGGACTGCTGCGCGGTAGAAGAGGAAGCACGTGTTCTCGACATCTACGGAGGAACAGAATAGAAATACAATCGGTACTTGAAAAATAGACCGCACGACAAGAAAGAACAATTGTGAAACTTTACTAACTCTGTAGCCTCTGAGGGATAAATACAGATGTCTCCGTACCGATCCCTCAGACTCTACCGAGTTTGTCCGTGAATTGTGAGACCTATGCAACCTAATTCTCTGATACCAACTTTTCACGACCCGAATTTTCCCGCCCTCGGGAGTTGTGATAGAGCCTAGTAATAGGAGCTAGGCAAGCAAATCATCAATTACCTCTTTTAGCGAACATCAATAGTATTAACAATAATGAAGCATTTAACAATGAAGCGGAAGTCTCAAATAAAATTTACTAAAAGAAATGCGGAAGTTTAGCAATCCTCTACCCAAGACTGGTGTCACAATACTCACGAACGTCTAGAGAACACTAAATACAACGTTTGAATGAAACATAAAACTATCTGCTATGGTACAACGATAACAAACTGAATAAAATAGAAAGGACTTCGGGCCTGCGGACGTCAGCAAGGCTACCTCGAATGTGCCTGGACTAGAAACTCGCTCCCAGAATGCTACTGCTACTCAAATGCTGCTCCAACACCTGGATCTGGACATCTGAATGTCAAGAGGCCTTCGACAAGATCAAGGAATATCTGTCAAATCCTCCGGTGTTGGTCCCACCTGAGTCAGGGCGACCTCTCTTCTTCTATCTAACGGTGTTGGAAAATTCTTTTGGTTGTGTTCTGGGGCAACACGATATAACCGGCAAGAAAGAGCAGGCAATTTACTATCTGAGTAAGAAGTTCACCAGCTACGAGGCCAAATACACTTTGTTGGAGAGAACATGTTGTGCTCTGACGTGGGTCGCTCAGAAGTTGAAACACTATCTTCAAGCCCACACTACCTACCTCATAACTAGGTTGGATCCTTTGAAATACATATTCCAGAAACCGATGCCCACTGGGAGGCTAGCGAAATGGCAAATCTTGCTCACTGAATTTGACATAGTCTATGTCACTCGCATGGCAATGAAAGCCCAAGCGTTGGTAGATCATTTGGCAAAAAACCCGGTTGATGAGGAATACCAACCATTGAGCACATACTTCCCAGATGAAGAGGTAAATTCAGTAGAAGCGATCTCGGAGGAGACTCGTGCTTGGAAAATGTTTTTTGACGGAGCAATAAATGCTAGAGGTGTAGGCATTGGGGCAATCTTAATTTCACCCGATGGTCAGCACTATCCAGCTACAGCTAGGCTCCGATTCTTCTGCACAAACAATACGGCCGAGTACGAAGCCTGCATCATGGGCATAAATATGGCAATTGACCAAGATGTTGAAGATTTATTGATCATGGGGGACTCCGATTTGATTATCAGCCAAGCTCAGGGAGAGTGGGAGACACGAGATATTAAACTCATTCCTTATCAACAACATGTGGAAGATCTCACTAAATGCTTCAAGTCGATAGAGTTCAGGTAGATCCCTCGGTGTCACAATGAACTAGCCGATGCACTCGCCACTCTTGCTTTAATGTTGCCTTACCCGGGCAATGCTCATATTGTTCCTCTGGAGATTCAAATCAAAGAAAAGCACGGGTATTGTAACGCGGTCGAGTCGGAACCCAGCATTCAACCTTGGTATCATGATATCAAAAGATTTCTAAAAACACAAAAATATCCCGAGCAAGCCACTGGAGATCAAAAGAGAACCATTAGACGACATGCGAGTGGTTTTTTCTTAAGCGGTGGTGTCTTGTACAAAAAGACCCCGGACCTCCATTTGCTAAGATGTGTTGACACTGAGGAGGCCGGAAGAATTATGCATGAAGTGCACGCGGGAGTATGCGGACCTCATATGAATGGTTAGATGTTGGCAAAGAGAATTCTGCGAGCAGCGAGCAGGGTATTACTGGATAACCATGGAAAATAATTGCTTCAGCTTTGTTCGGAAATGCCATCAATGTCAGGTGCACGGTGATTTGATTCATGCACCTCCAACAGAGCTTCATTCGATGTCAGCACCTTAGCCTTTTGTTGCCTGGGGTATGGATGTCATTGGGCCAATCGAGCCAAAAGCTTCAAATGGGCATAGATTCATATTGGTTGCAATCGATTAATTCACAAGATGGGTTGAAGCCATCACACTCAAGTCAGTCACTAAGAAAGTTGTGGTAGACTTTGTGCATTCCAATCTCATTTGCCGCTTTGGCATTCCCGCAACAATCATTACCGACAACGCTGCAAACTTGAGCAGTCGTCTAATGGGAGAGGTATGTGAACAATTCAAGATAACACATAGAAACTCTACTCCTTATCGGCCAAAAGCCAATGGTGTCGTTGAAGCAGCAAATAAGAACATCAAGAAGATTTTGAGGAAGATGATTCAAAGTTGTAGGCAATGGCATAAAAAGATGCCTTTTGCCTTACTCGAGTATCGTACCACAGTATGTATATCAATTGGAGCGACCCCGTACTTGTTGGTTTACGGAACTGAAGCAGTCATACCTGCAAAAGTAGAAATTCCTTCGTTTCGCATAATTGTTGAAGTAGAAAATGAGGACACTGAGTGGGTTAAAACCCGGCTTGAGCAGTTGTCATTAATTGATGAAAAATAGAAGGCCACAGTTTGCCACGGGTAGTTGTACCAACAATGAATGGCCCGCGCCTATAACAAGAAAGTGCATCCCAAGAATTTTGAAGTAGGACAGCTCGTGCTCAGGCGTATTCTCCCTCATCACCAGGAAGAAAAAGGAAAATTCGCTCCTAATTGGAAGGGTCCATACATAATCCGGAAAATATTGCCGAGAGGAGCATTATATCTGGGAGACGTCGAAGGAAATGATCCTGAAACAGCAGTCAAAAGGTATTATGTCTAGGCCTCCTGGTTTGATGGCTTTTGTGTAATTGAGATGACAAAGGCTTTCCTTCCTGCTATCCCAAACCCTATCAATCCTTCGTAAAACCTTTAAGCCGGTTCCGCTTCTTTGGATACCCTCTTTGGAACCCGAAAGTACAAAATAAAAAAAAAAAAGAAACAAAAAGAAAAGAAAAGAAAAAAAAATAAAAACAAAAAAAACAAAAATTATTTGCCTAAACTACGTTTGAGTTGATTCCGAAAGGATACGTAGGCAGCCTCTCCCTGAGGTTCAATCACACCAAAACAAAAATTCCGATTTCCCCAAAATTGAAATTGGGGCAGATGATATGATGGTTCGGTTGTGAATCCGCCAAAACGGTTCCAAAGTTGTAGTTCCGCCCAAAATCCTTCTTACCCAAAGACCTTATTCAAGTCCTTCGGATCAATTGTCAAAGGCAAGGAATTGAAAACATCATTGTTGGAATCTGATACAATTCGAATTGAGAGAAATAAAATGAGAGAGTCTTATCGGTGAAAGTCTTCGGGCACCATAAGGCGATGGTGAGTAGAGAAACTAAAAATGAGAGAGTTCGCTTAGTGAAAACTCGCAAAGAGCACTATCGGGCGACAGTGAGAAGAGAAATGAGAGAGGTCGATTAGCAAAAACTCGCAAAGGGCGCTGTCGGCCGAAAAGAAGACATCCCATTACTAAAAGAGTCCTGCCAAGGTTCCCTGGTTTTGAAATGCGGATCAATGGGTTTACAAGAAGCTGGAAAGTTTGTGTGGGTCGGGCGTCCAATCCATGAAGCATGTCATGTTCATTTGAAGCCAGCATGCACCCCAGATAAGTCCTTCTTTTCCCCCAAAAGGGACGCTTCTCTTTAAACTCATCTGCTCGCCTTTTGTATATTTCTTCCTTGAATCCCTTTCGATTTAACTCTGATTCCGTAACTATTACAAAGAAAAGGTGACAGGACCAGCTTTACAGGGCTCCGCCTGGTCAGAGTTGAAGAAAATGCCCAGCCTCAGCAAGTGCGTCAGGCCAATCCCGATTTGACAATGGTGGTTGATGCTTTCGAAGCAAAGACATTGGAAAAGGAAGAAAGTAAAAGTCAAAGGTCCTAAGAGAAGAAAAAAGTAAAAAGGCTAGAGCCCACACGGGCGAGTCATAATGAAATCCTGAGAGTTGAACACGGTCAGTTGGAAAAGGGATTCACCCTCAAGGCCAACAAGCAGCAAAGTTCTCAAAAGAAATGGGGCCGGGATCAAGCAATTGGGATGATCAAGGCCACAAAACCAACCACCGTTTCAAACTAACAAATTGTTCTTTGTTGAAAACAGGTCTTATTTAGAGCAACCGTGCAAGAAGCAGGTGCAACCCAAAAAGAAATGAAATATGCAAGCGCTGAAACAACTTTGCCGCAGGAAAACGACAAAAAAAAGGAAGTTTCCCCAAATTCTTTCATGCGTTTTGCTAAATAAAAAGAAAAATATAAAAAGAAGAAAAGAATAAGAAAAAGAAGAAGGAGAAAAGAAATAAAAATGAAAACCCCAAAAGAAAAACCAACCATGGTATCAAGGAGCGTTTTCTTTCCAAATTCCGGCCAAAAAAATGAGGATCTCCCGGCAAAAAACCGAGGAGCTTTTTCTTTCCAAATTCCGGCCAAAAAACTGAGGATCTCCCGGCCAAAAAACCGAGGAGCTCCCGACCAAAAAACCGAGGAGCGTTTTCTTTCCAAAATCCTGGCCAAAAACCGAGGACCTCCCGGCCAAAAACCGAGGAGCTTTTTCTTTCCAAATCCCGGCCAAAAAATTGAGCATCTCCCAGCCAAAAAACCGATGAGCCTTTCCTTTCCAAAATCCCAGCCAAAAATCGAGGAGCTTTTTCTTCCCAAATCCCGGCCAAAAAATCGAGGATCTCCAGGCCAAAAAATCAAGGAGCTTTTTTTTTCCAAATCTCGGCCAAAAAATCGAAGATATCCTGGCCAAAAAATTGAGGAGCTTTTTGTTTCCAAATCCCGGCCAAAAAACCGAGGATCTCCCGGCCAAAAATAGAGGAGCTTTTTCTTTCCAAATCCCAGCAAAAAAATCGAGGATTTCCCGGCCAAATAACCAAGGAGCTTTTTCTTTCCAAATCCCGGCCAAAAAACCGAGGATATCCCGGCCAAAAATCGAGGAGCCTTTTCTTTCCAATTCCCAGCCAAAAAATAAACTAAGGATCTCCCCGCCAAATATCGAGGAGCTTTTTCTTTCCAAATCCTGGCCAAAAAACCGAGGATCTCGCGGCCAAAAAACTGAGAAGATTTTTCTTTCCAAAATCCAGGCCAAAAAACTGAGGATCTCCCTACACAATCCTGATTTGATTTCTTAGATATGTGTCACAACTAACTCACGAAATTTTCCTAGTGAAAAAACTGGGGCAGAAAAATTTTGTTCGTTTGTTTGTTTTGGTATCTTAAGCAGGTTGACCTCAAAACACAAGGTATGAGATGACCAATGGAATGAGTCTCAATCCAGAATCAAGAAAATAAGAAAAGAACAAAAAGAAATGAACTCAAATGCGAAGCAAGTAAGGGTGCGGATTGCTCAAAACCTAATTGAAGTCACAAGCTCCGCTGATCCTATTTTGACCCAATGCTGCATGAAGAAGTAAACACCTACAACTTGCTAGCACCAAGATTCAGATAGAAGTCCATAGCAAAATAAGCTAAGACTCAAGATCAAGTTTCAAGAGAACTATAGATAGGAATCTTATAACTCATAGTTGTTAGGCATAACTAGCTCAACTTCGATTTTCCTTTTGGTGTAATAAAGAGGCAGCAAGCAGTAGCAGCAGTAACAACAGTGAAATTCACAGCTCCTGGTAGTCCCAGCTACCAAACCTTCCAGAACTACACGGACCTGATTCCTTTACAGCCAAGGATATGTAGGCAACCATTGAAGCAGAGTTCGGTCCGATGATTTTCAAAAATGATTCACACGGAGTATTCGAACGGGCAAAAATCGCTCGTATTAGCTCATTTATCTTTGTCCGAAAATTCTTCGTGTTCTGGAGCAAAGAGGGGCAGCTAAAAGCACATGATTTTTTCCCTATATGAATTATTCCCAAAAATTCAAACAAAATGATTTCTTTCATTATTTTGCAATTTTGTGGATTTTTATGACATTTTTTGTTAATTGTTTGCATTTTATTTGTGCATTTTACTTCACATAAAAATATAAAAATACACTTGGCATTTGTTTAGGATTTAATTGCATATTTTAGGATTAATTAGTAGTTAAGGAAAAAATTAAAGAAAATAACAAAAATGGTCTTTCTGCATTTTTAGTTTTAATCTATCTTAATTTCTGTTTAATTAGAAATTAGGGTATTCGGAAATTAGAAAATATAATTTTTTAGTCTCAATTTGGTTTTTGAATTTTAATTTAGAATTTAATAAAATCAAAAAATCAAATACAAAAATCAAATAAAAAAAACAAAGAAAAGAAGAAAATACACAAAACAAAAGAATTTGAAATAATGAACAAGAGGGCTGGCCAGCCCAAAAGCCATAACCCCGGTCCAAGATCGGACCAATCCACACCCCAACCGACCAGGCCCAATCCAAAAACAACAAGTCCAGTCCCACCATGATGAAACGATGCCATTTGGCGTCACACAATCCAAGCCGTCAATTTTCTCTAATCCAACGGCCATAATTGATTTTTGTATTTACATAAAACTGTCCGAAAAATCATGCAAAACCTAAAAAACATCCTTTCTTCCTCGAATCTTCCCCCCTGTAATGCCGGCGTAACGCCACCGTGACCCTACCGTATCTCCGCCGTCCTCCGCCGGCCATAAATCGCCTCCGCCGGCGGCAATGCTCCGAATTCCCCCAAAATTACACCAGTGAATCCCCGTCCCTTCCTCTTTCTAAACCCCAAAATCCCATCCCTCAAATCCTTGCCGATTTTCTCAAATCTTAGATAAAAATTCCGGCCAAAACCCTAGTTCATCCAAACTCGCCCAAAAATACACCACACACTCCCCTCACTTCCATCTTCCTAAATCCCCAACTAGCTTCCTTTGAATCCCACTGGGCCGCCTCGAATTTTAAATCTAGGGTTTCTGGCTAGAGTTGAAATTGCAGAAACAAGGGTCTGCCGTTACGCATTTGGCTCTAAATAATATTACATGTTATTTTTTTGGTTAAAGAATAGACATAAAATTTGGAGGCTGTATGTGAAGTCAATCAAGTGGAAACCATTTCAGAGTCTGAAAGTCTGGAGTCGAGTTTAATTGGTGAGTTCTTCGTTCTGAGTTAGGATCCCGGATTGATTCTGGGATCATTTATTGAGAATAGTTCTTCGTTCTTTTAGGGCTGTTTGGTCGATATAAGTTTTAGGTTTTAATTTTTTGCTTGTTCAATTAATTTGTCTGATTAGATTTGTGATTAATATTCTTTGCCTATGCTTGATTCTTTTTCTTTTTTGGTTTATCCGTGTTACACTAATTCTATATTGATCCTATTTTGATTATAGTAGTTATTAGTTTGGAATTTGGTAGTCTGAGTATTAGTTTAATTCTTGTTTGGTTAATCTGTTTTAATAAGGTTTTAACCGATCTCGTTTGAGCTTTGGTTTAGTTTTAATTTGTTATCAATACTCTTTCATAGTTATTACTGCTTTAATTCAGTGCCTAGTTCAATTAGTTGCTATAATTAGATAAATTGGGTTGTAGCCGATAGTTTTAATCAGAGAAGAAGGGGTTGGGTTCAACTAGTATATGATTTGTAATTTTAAGGCCAATCAAGGGTAGTTTAGGCACACAAAATGGACTGGTTTGTTAAGGGCCAGTAATTTCAAAACAAAAACAAGGGTAGTATAGGTATTCCATAGGTAGAAAAACACCCTAGATCCTTCTAGAAGGGGACCTTAGTGTAAGTTTCAGAATTCTTAGAGCAGTAACTTGGGCAACAAGCCATAAAATTAGGATTTAGTGACTGATTTCTGAAAATAAAAAGGGGGAATAATGGGTGAATAAGTTCTAGAACATTCCTACCCCACCTTGACTATAAAAGGCACCTCTAATGCCTTCTTTAACATGTTTAAGAGATCTAAAAATTCCTGAAAAACTTCCAGCTTCTAAATCCCCCCAATACACATTTTCTATAGGTTTAAGCTCTAAATTTTGAATTTCAAATTCAAATAATCAAATCTAAAGTTTTGTAGTCCAAAAAATACTTCTCTTAAATGTGAATTCCTTCCAAAAACCAAAATAAAATACTGTTTGTTGAAGTCTCCTTGTAATACTTTCAGAAATCCAAATCTCAGTTAGAATTTTGCTCATTTGAGATCCAAAATGGCTTGAATTGTCCTGTTTTTGCAATAACTGAAGTTTTAAAACTTCTGGAGTCATTTTCAAATCCTAATCTAGCTTATTCAGTTAGGATTTTGGTCGTTTGCTAGTTATTAACTGCTGGAAATCTCTTGACATTGGTTATTGGGCTTGAGAGTTATGTTAACTTGATAATTCACTGCTAAATTGCTTGTTGGTCTGCCTTGTTTAAGCTGATTCCTCACTTCTACTTTGTTTTAATTCCAGGTATTCTTCATTCTCAAGATATATGTGAAGAACTAAATCACTATTTGTATTCACACTATTGAAGAAAAGACACATTACTTGCTTATTTGTCCTATTAATTCACTTATGTACATGTTGGATCAAGTGTTAGATTATGTAGTAGCACAATTTGGAATGTAAATGATCTGGACATTTCATCATTTGTACCTCATTGGACTATTCAACTCTAGATTGATTTCATGTTGTTTCATTAATTTTATTTAGTATAGATTAACTGCTGTAATGGATAAGTGCTGCTAGAGTTAAAGTATTCAAAGCATGTAATGGCTTGCTAAAAATTAAAAATGCAGGTCCATATATTGCTTGTTACTGTTAAGCCTTACCTAGATATTCAGATTATGAATGAGTAGGAAGTAGTCAATATTTTTTAGATCAGCTAATTTGTTGAGTGTTAATATGTGACTTTCAAATAAATAATGGTGTTACACATAAATAAAGAAAATATGAAATAGTCAATATACAAATAATACCTTGTTAACCATTACATGATTAGTTGAATGTGAATCCTGGAATTGTTTAAGTGTTGTTACATTCAACATATTGGACTACGCGAGTGTAACAAGTAAGAAGGCAAGTCAAGGCAGGCCCAAGTCACTGGGTATACCTTAATAGTTGGACTTTTGGGCTTGATTTCTTCAGGTTGAGCCCAAGTGCTTAGCTCACATCTCAGGTCATGCCTTATGGACCTGGAACACGGCAGATTTACAGACTGGATCCTTGGCCCAAAATGCTAAAATCAGAAACCCTTTTAAAAAAATTACATTGGGGATACGGGGACTAATTTGCAAAAATAAATTTGGGTTTCGAATTAGGCGGGGGTTCAAATTAGGAGGGTCTTCCCATTTGTCTGAATTCGGACTTGAATTCGAGGCTCGAATTTATAAATATAAATTAATTAGGCACTTTTAGAGGCAAAAAATAAATAGAAAATCTTAGTTTGCTTTAGGTTTGCCTTTAAATAAAATGAGATGAGCCTCGCTAAACAAAACTCATAAATTGCGGGGCCCTCATTAAATGCTTAATTAAAAATACTTAGAATTCGAGGCGTGCCGTTTAGCGAATTCCACGGCCCTTCGCAAAGATAATAACTCGTTAATCACTTTAGGCGCGCTTTTAAAAATTTTACCTTCTTAAATACGGGTGTGCATTTCATGCGACCCAAATCCAAATCCCAAAATATTCAGTAAGAATGTGTCGAGGATCCGGGTGCATTTCATGTGACGTGATGTGAAAATACATTTTTAAACGACATTCACTTTCGTAAAAAAATAATTAAAAAGTAGTAGATAATTATAAAATTGCACTATAGGTTGAAGCATATATAAAATTTAGATTTTAGGCATTTATAATAATTTAAGCGACCGTGCTAGAACTACGCGATCCGGGGGTGCGTAAAACCTTCCCTTGGGTCAACAGAATTCCTTATTCAGAATTTCTGGTTCGCATACTCCAATTGAGAAGTCGAAATTTTCCTCGATTTGGGATTTAAGTTAAACTGGTGACTTGGGACACCAAAAGTCAATCCTTTCGCAAGTGGCAACTCTAAAAATAAATAAATAATCTCATTTCGAATAATATCACTTTAAATGGAGAAACTCCCTTATACATTATCCTTCGGGGTAGGTGTGTAAAAAAGGAGGTGTGACAAGGTTTATATTTTAAAGTTATTTATACATAATTCAAATAATCCAAATCACAATCCGACATGATTTGTGTGCGCGCATCGCGTGGGTACTAAAACTAGTTATATTAATAAAAAAAACATATGAATACATTCATGATATATAGCGAGATAGTAAATACAATGAAATACAAAGAATATGGCGGGATACATTGAAATATAATGAAAAAAAAGTCATTGAATACAATGAAATATAGCGAGATACATTGAAATATATTAACAGAAATAAATGATCCTTCAACTATGTTAAAGAGATGACAATCTTAACATTCTTGATGTTGGGAAACTCAAAGCTTGAAGTCCAACTCTACAAATCAATAGATTCTCCTTTGGCCAAATATCTTAACCCAAAGTTGCAATGGGCAATATTAAACTAGAGACAAAGAATATAATCAAGACAAAATGCAGGCGAGCCGAATAAAATTGCAGAAAGCTAATAAAATATTATTTCACAGTAGAAAGGTCCGGTAGAAAGGTCCGGCGAAGGAGAAGATATCGGGAAGTAGGGAGAGAGGGAGGGAGAATAGATATGGGGTAGAGGATACGAGATATTTGAAGGGATATGACAGAGAAAAATAATATAAAGCTTATATTATGGTTTAAGGATAGGAGGTGACCATAAATAGATATTTGGCTATAAAAAATCAAAATATAGCTATGAAATATAATTTTTTAAAAGGGAATTTATATAGAATAAATAATGTATGAACCTTTGCCGTAGGAGATAACTAATCCTAGAATTATTCATAATATGATTCATGGGTTGTTCTTCCTTCTATATTTGTCTGTTCTACTGTGGAGTTACTTTCCCGTAGGTTATGCTGTGACGATCCACCAAAGTAATTCTTTCCCCTTGATTTTTGATTACATTCTTTTATATTTCTCTAAACAATCCATTTATCATTGTCTTCTTTAGTGGATGTATCCACTACTTGAACCTCTTCATCTCTTTTTTATAATTTGGAGTTGAAACTCCTCATCCCTTTTCTTGTTTCTGCAGAAGGAAATATCGTGACCTCGCATAAAATAATACTGACAATAAGAGGGTCACCTTCATATTCTATGTCCAACCAATAACCATCATCTTCGTTATGCTTAATGATAAACATGTGCAAAAATTTCGAAAACATGTGCGACAAATGTAGGGAGAACAAGATCAGACCATAGAACTTTGTTACTAAAATATCACTTCGATCAAGTTGATGATATCAAATACTTCAGGTTTCGTAGTATTTGTGGTGAACAACCAAGTTTTATAGGCTTGTAAGTTTTATATTGTTTTGATGCATTTTACACATGCATTGGATTATTTCGTTGATAAAGGTTGCATCACACTATATGCTATTATACATCTTATTTTGACGCATTGATGTATGCATCAGAATTGTTTAGCCGAGATATGCCGCTGCATCACTTCATATTCTATATCTATTAATATTGTGATATGCATCGACTCTGATTAGCTTATTATAGTGCTATTGTGTATTTTCTCTATTGTTGCTATGTATATGAACGACAGAGGTTTTTTAAGTGAGTATTTTGACTAAACTCTCGTCAATACTTTGTTGGGATGATCAATAATGCGATAGTAAAAACTATTTCTCTCTTTGTAGAATTAGTCGTTAATAAACAAAAGACGGTAGCTTAGGTGCGTCTCTATTACGCGCCGCCTCACAGTGCCGTCGAACGTAGCTCCCAAAGCGCGTACTACTAATCAAAATGATCTCCCAATGTCAGCGAACCCAACTACTGAAGAAATTTCAAAGAATCCCACCTATGACAACACTATCACGGCTGCAACCCCTACTCCGACCACCAACACACATCATCTCAGAGAAACAGTTATTGCTAGACATACCACCCACAATGGTATACCGGCATTGATCTTCAAAGCAAAGGATTATTACGGAATCATGGCTGATGAATGTAGACTCACCATTAGTGGGGTATTTCTAAAACCTAGGCTGTAAATGTAAAAAATAAGATTCACATTCAGAGAGCAATTTCTGGTCCAAAATTTGAGTATATGACAACTATAACGTCTTCATGGACTTCACAAATGAAGATGACTTCAACTCAGTGTGGTATAAAAGAATGGTCGAAATTGATGGTCTTCAAATGTGGTTGCAAAACTGGACGTTGGATTTCAAACCGGATCAGGAAGTCGAGCATACATACGATGATCTTCATGCGTGAATAGCCGGGAGGAAAGAAAGGGCAGTATATGATAATGAGAAAGGAAGCCTATTCTGGACGGGCGGAATGGATGAGCGAAAGGTGTCATGCCATGGAGTGGGGCCAGTATGGGTATTACTTCCTGTCTTACCTTTTAATATGCACACATGGCACTATGCTAATGTTAGGCTGAAAGTTGATCTTCTTAAACCTCTAGTTCACAATGTATTTGTGGGATCGGAGGATGAAAATTCTCTTTTGAAATGATTTACCCAGAAAAATTACTATATAAATATCCTAAATAAAATAGACAATGATAAAAAAACTTGGGCATAACTTAATGAATCGTATAGTTATGAAAAGGAAAAGGGCAGCAGGAACGGAGAAAAACAATAAAGAAGAAGGCCAGAAACATACTGAAGAAAGAACAAGTGGAACACAAAAGGAGAAGGAGGAGGAAGAAGAATAGGAAAAAAAAAAAGGGAATTAACAACAAATTAAAAGTACAAGAGGGGTTAAACTTAATCGCTTATTAGTTGACTTATTAGTAGAGTAGTCGACTGGATATGAAAATTCAGCAAATATAGTAGAAGAGGTAAAGTGCAGAAAGTAAATGCAGGAATTAAAGACACTAGGATTTTATACTCATTCGGATTCAATGTGAATCCTAATACAGTCCCCTTGGGTTGCAAGAGATTACTCTTTATTATTTGTGTTTCTCTAAGTATAGTTGTAGTGATTTGCACATAGTTTCTCTAGCACTCGTTTTGATATAATGTCTCACCAGTGTTAAGCTCACTTTCTTTCTCTGACTTGTTACACAACAGATCTTAATGAACTACAATGCTTGTATCAGTAGAATAAAGATAGTGCTTTTTGGTTTGACGAAAGTATATAGACTAGGGTTTAAGGCGGGCTATAAATACATTGATGGATGCTAGAGGCTTGACAACCAAGAGATTTGATCCTTGGAGAGAATCAATTCTTTCCAAGAATAAGGTAGTGAGCCGTTGAGCCTTCTTGATTTCCTTCATTCATCAGAGTTATGAATGAGGACTGCTTCTTGACTATTGGATCTCCCAAACTTGGACGCATATCTTTCTATCTTCCTTGATTCGTGCCTTGACTGAAGGCTTGATTGATTTTCTTCAATCTCCTCATGCGAATGAGAACTGCTCTTTGATTGTTGCGTCTTCTTTGCTGATTGATTTGTTGATTGGATTTCGTCTAGCTTTGCGAATCCTTTTCATAGTTGTCCAAATTTCCTGATTGTATGGTAATCTTAGATAATTGATCTCTTCCCTTATTCATCATGATGTACTTTAGCAGTCTTGAGGAGTCTTCGTTACTTCTTGTAATTGATCTCCTGCACATGTATATTATTTGCATCATTAAAACATAATCTCGCAATCTCCCTTTTTTGATGATGACAAAATAATATAATAATGTAAAGAAGTAAACACCAGTCGACTTCCATATGTTTTGATCCCCCTCAATGCATGCAGTCGACTTGACTTATCCGCTCCCCCTCAATGTATGTAGTCGACTTCTTTAATGAACTTGTACTTGTCCACTCCCCCTCAATGTGTGCAGTTGACTTCTTTACTGTACCTGTACAATATATAAGGCAGTTCTTCCTTGTACCTGTATAGAGCCTGAACGACTGGATAACGGACCAGTCTACTTCTTCATTGTACCTGTACAATATATAAGGCTACATGTAGATTTTTCTCCACCTTTTTGGCATCAGCAAAGAGGGAATAGTACTAGAACTGAAGAGAAAACATTAAAAGTAGAGTAACTAAGGAAATTATCCAATGGCTGGAAACACAGCCACCAAAAACAGCACAGCAAAAAAAATCCTAGGGCTTAAAATATAGCCCACTAAGCAGAATAGCAGATTGTCTAAAAAAACATCACCAAAACAAATTGTCTTAAACAACAACCAGACTAGTGGCATAGGAAACAGGTAAGGTTATTGCAGATGGCATCCTTTAACTGTTCGAAGCTTGCATTTGCAGAGACGCTTACACTATCCAACCTGTTATGAACCTCCCTGAAAGCTTTGATAGCTTTCTCCCTGACTTTGAGGATCGCAACTCTAATTTTGGACACATCAGACCCTGTTTCCTTGGAAATAGCATGAATGTCATTAACAGTAGACTGAGTGGCAGTGAGGATCTTTTGATCTCAGAGAGTTAGGAGTTAATAGCATAAAGATTTTCACTAAGCTCAGAACTGTCAAGATAAGAGGAGGAACAGAGGGTGAAGGTTTGGATTCTACAAGGGGCAACTTTGCTTCACTATCACCTTTCTTGAACCAGTAGCCTTTGACATTTACATAACCCATACTACCAAAAGCTCTAGAATTGTAGGACTTGGAGACAGTAATGAAAGGATAGTTTGACATGGAAATTCGATGGGCTTCCAGAATATGAGTGATTGCCATGCCATAAGGTAAGCTAGTAGGATCTTTAGCACTTTCTATTATGAAATTGATCACCCAGGAGGAAAGCTTAGTTTTGAGCTTGGTTACAAGACAGTAGACAAAGAAGATGTCTTTTTGAGAGAATGTTGAAAAAGAGCCAGTGCGGGGAAGCAAGGTGGTTGCCGCAATGTGGGCCAGAACCCGTGTTTCAAAACTAACATCACTGGGCCTAATTGGTTTGGAAGGGTTTCAGAGGGACTCTCAGAAGAGAGTTTTGACGGTTGAGTACAAAAATTGTCAGTTGAGAAGACATGATGATTGTCTTTCCATCTTCGAATTGCGAACTGATGTGAAAGAAGAGAAAAGAGAGGGACGAAAATGGAGGTGTAATTAAACCTTGGGAAAGGTCAATTATAGCAAATAAAAGTAACTGAGCACATAGGTCCTAACTATTTTTAGAATTGCAAATAATACCCAATGAATTTCTCAAGGAACAAAATCTATCTTCTAATAAAGGCTTAGTAAATATATCAGCTAGTTGAGCAGAGGTTCCAACAAAAGATATTTCTATGTCTCCCTTAAGAACATGATCTCTAATAAAATGATGCTTAATATCTATATGCTTTGCTCTAGAATGATGCACTAGATTTTTTGAAAGAGAAATAGCATTAGAATTATCACAAAAAATTTGTATAGGTTTAAAAGAAAGTTCATAGTCACCCAATTGATGAGACATCCATAGTAGTTGTGCACAACATTGCCCAATAGCAGTGTATTCAGCTTTCGTAGTGGATAATGCAACTGAAGCTTGCTTTTTTATTATTCCAGGATATTAAAGCCTTTCCTAGTAATTGACATATACCGCTTGTGCTTTTTCTATCTTCTTTATCACTTGCAAGGTCAAAATCTGAAAAACCTTCTAATTTAAAAGAGTTAGAGCGAGGATACCTAATCCATGAGATACAGTTCCAACGAGATATTGAATGATTCTCTTTACAACAGTCAAATATGACTCCTTGGGAGCTGACTAAAACCTGGTACATTTACATACATTGAACATAATATCTGGTCGACTTGCTGTCAGATATAGTAATGATCCAATCATTCCCCTTGTATTTTGTTTCATTAACAGGAGTGCCTTGTTCATCATTGTCTAGATTTGTAGCTGGACTCATTGGAGTACCAATTGATTTTGCATTGTTCATACCAAATTTTTGAATAAGCTATTTCGTGTACTTGTTTTGACATATGAAGGCTCCTTCATCAGATTATTGAATTTGTAGCCCAAGGAAGAATGTGAGCTCACCTATCATGCACATTTCAAATTCACTTTGCATAAGATTTGAGAATTCCTTGCACATAAGAGGGTTAACACTACCAAATATAATGTCATCAACATAAATTTGAATAATAAGGTTACCTTCTGATGATCGTTTAATGAACAGGGTTGTATCTATTATACCTCTTGTGAAACCATGATCACTTAGAAAGGTACCCAGTCTATCATACCTGGCCGAGGAGCCTGTTTCAACCCATATAGCGGTTAAGAGAGCTAGTATACATGGTATGGATATTTTGAGTCTTCAAAGCCCGGAGGTTGCTTCACAAATACTTCTTACTCAATAAATCCATTTAGAAAAGCACTTTTACATCCATTTGAAACAATCTAAATCTTTTAAATGCTACGTATGCTAGAAGGATTCATATAGACTCCAAACGAGCCACTGGGACGAAAGTTTCATCGTAGTCAACTCCTTGTTGTGAGTATCCCTGAGCAACTAGTCTAGCTTTATTTCTTACAACATTTCCGTCCTCGTTCAATTTATTTCTAAATATGTACTTGTCACACCTCCTTTTTCCTACACCCCGCGAAGGGTGTAATAAAGGGAGTTATTTCCAACTTGAAGTGACAATTGGAACGGGATTTATTATTAAAATTCAGAGTCGCCACTTGCGAGATTAATGGTATCCCAAGTCGCCGGCTGAATACCAAACCGAGGAAATTATGACTATGTTAGTAGTCCGCGAACCAGAAATTCGGGTAAGGAATTCTGTTAACCCGGGAGAAGGAGTTAGGCACTTCTGTGGTTCTAGTATGGTCGCTCAACTGTTATAAATGGCTTAATTATCTGATTTTATACAATTATGAACCTATGTGCAAATTTTAACTTTTTAACTGCTTTAATTCATATTTTTTTAAAGAAGATTTCAATGTCGTTAAAACACGTCTCGAACCACGTCACATAAATGCACCCGTAATTTTTGACATATTTTAACTTCGTTGGGATTTGGATTTGGGTCACATAAATGTGCACCCGAATTTAGGAAAGTAATATTATTAAATACGCACATAAAATAACTACGCGTTTGGACTTTGCGAGGGCTATGGAATTTGCTAAATGGCACGCCTCGAGTTCTAAGGATCAAATCAAGATTAAATAAAGCGAGGGCCACGCAATTGGAATTTTATTTGGCATGACTCGCCTCAAATTATTTCAAAAGATTTGTATTTCACTAAGCGAGCTAAGGATGCTCCTATTTAAATCTAACTTGAAATTAGGTATTACAACTACGCCCATTCAACTGGTCTTCATACCTTATTTGGAGGAAAATGACTACTGGATTAAGATGTGTACTGGACCAAGAAATGCAATTATCACTATGAGCAATAACAAACAAATTTGACACAGCTAGTAAGGAAACCACTTTTAGGAGGTACATTGTGAAATCACCATTAAGAATTACCAATTTGCAATGAAACAAAGACATAATCATGAAACACTTGTCTATTTTAATGACTCAGCATGAAGATAACAAGAACTAATTCCAAGACTGATGCTGATGCAAAGACAAACAATTCATGCCAAAAATAATATACAAAGCAGCAGGTGATCAAGACACAAATCAAACCAGTTCTGAAATTCCTTCTATAATCCAGAAATTATGCACTCAAAAGCCTTCAAACGTGGCTTTATTAGGAAATAAGACTCAAATGGAATGTAACATTATACAAAATGGCACAAATTTAAACAAAATTTCAGAAGCAGCTAAACGCAATCCAAACAAGAACATTAACCAAACGATTCATCAAACATGAAGGGTAATATTTCTGAACACGACACAAAGGCAAAAGACTGACCAACGGCACATACCCTCCCGGTGACAGAACCGGCACCGGAGACCTCGACGCGATGACCTCGAGCAGGCTTTGGCCAAAAACCAATAGAATCGATTGATGTTCAAACGAAAAGCTCGGGACTCGCCGGAACCACGACAATACTCAACAACTACTGGGACTGAAGGTTCGTAAAAGGGACTGAAAACCTAGTGGGTTGGAAGAGTTTTGAGAAGATGAACCGCCTATGTGGCCATTTATCATGCCTGGTCGTCGTGTCCGGCGTGTTTCAGGTGATGTTAAGGTGAGGGTGATGATAGAAGGGTTGGGTGTTGTCGTGATGAAGAGGGTGGACGATGGGTGGACTGGTGGACGACGGGTTGTGTGTCGTGGAGGAGGCGGGCTATTTGCTGGAGGTTCTAGGTGTGAAGGAGACGAGGGTGGTGCTAGTGGACAAAGCAGGGTGGTCTTTGGTTGTGCGATGGGCTGAGGAAGAAGCAGCAGCGTTTGGTGTTCGTTGCTGGTTCGTGAACTGATGGACAGCGTGGTGGCGGGGCTGCTTCAGGTGGACGAGGACGGGAGGCAGCTATGGAGTTCTTAGGGTTCTTTCATGGTGAGGAAGATTGAAGAATCTAGGGTTTTGTGTCTTGTTTTTGAAGATAGATGAAGAAGCAAGGTCTTCTCTATGTGTGCCAAAAATGTGTAATGTTTCCTAAGGTTTTTTGATGTCTCCCTACGGCTGAACCATTAGGGTGTCTTTATAGGTAGGTTAGTTTAGGATTTTAGGGTGTTGGGCCTAGTTTTGGGTATTGGGCTTGGGTTATTATGGGCTAGGTCAGAATTTTGGGCCTAAAAATGGGTCATTTGAACCCAAATGTTATTCTTTCCCCGTAACTGAGAATAAAAATACAATCTTATTTAATTAATCCTACATGAGCAAAATAACTATTAAAATGAGACTGACAATTAAAGCAAAACTATTTTTGGATATTTTTTGAAGACTAAAATGACTACAAAACCTTAATGAAACTATTTTTCTTTTGTATTTTCGAAATTATATAAAGATAAAAAATAAAGTACTATTTTTGTATTTTTCAAGTTTGTGAGAAATACATAAACTAAAATATATATATATATATCTTTTTTTTTTTTTTTTGTAATTTTCCATTTTTGTGACGAAAATAAAGTAAAACAGTCAAAATTTGCTGAAACAGCTATATGAGACCTAAATTAAATATTTACATGCTAAAATATGAAAAATCTTGGGGAGGGTCAAAAATCACACGTCTACAGCTACCCCTCTTTGACTTGAAACACGAAGATTTTTCAGACAAAGAACGACTAGACAGGTATTTGACCCGACCCTTATTTGGAGAGACTAAGATTAAGAGAAAAGGGGGAATGTGACCGAGCCCTGGTATTTGAGCTGCCTACATATCCTTGGCTATAAAGGAATCAGGCCACGTGTAGTTCAGATGTGAGTGAGGTGACGGAGTATGCCGAGGTGGACAGCCAACCGAGGTGGCGTTCCACCAAGGTTTCGGTCTGCGGTCCTGTTATTACATCAAAAATAAAAACATGGAAAAGACTAGCTAAGCCTGTCAACTACGAGTTACAAGATTCCTATCTATAAGTCTTCAGAAGCTTGATCTCGAGTCTTGAATGGTTCTTCATGAAGACTTTGGATTCGAACCTTGACGCTTGCTAGTTGCAAGTGCTAGTTCATCCTTCTTCAGCTTTTCGGACCAAACCCGGACACCACACCATGCTTGTGACTCCAGTCAAGTCTTAAGCAATTCACATCTTTCATCAATTTCCGCATTTGGATTAACTTCTTGTTGTTATTTTTTTCCTTTATTGTGACTAAATCCTGTTGATCACCTCGAATTGTTGACCCGCGTTCTTGCCGTGAGCTTCCATTACTGCTGACTTGAATTGTAATCTGCGATATTTTGCTCTTTCTCCGAGTGATGCTTGACTGCTGAAGTTTGAAATATATGCCTCTATTCTCCAGGCGGGCTCCTGACTGCTAAAACTTGAAATAAATGCCTCTGTTCTCCAGGCGGGCTCCTGATTGTTAATACTTGAAATAAATGCCTCTGTTCTCCGGGCGGGCTCCTGATTGATAAAATTTGAAATAACTACCTCTGTTCTCAAGGCGGGCTCCTGATTGCTAATACTTGAAATAAATGCCTCTGTTCTCCAGGTAGGCGCCTGATTGGTGAACTTGAAATGTATTCCCTTGTTCTCCAGGTAGGCGCCTGACTTCAAAAAAATAACAAACAAAAAAGATTGCTTGCCCCGGTTTGGTGGCTGGGAATATCATGTTACCAAATATTAAAAATTTGAAAGCTAAAATTTTAACTGTACTTCCCTTGTTCTCCAGGTGGGCGCCTGATTGCTGTCGCTTGAAATGTATTCCCTTGTTATCCAGGTTGGCGCATGATTACAAAAAACTTGAAATGTATTCCCTTGTTATCCAGGTGAGCGCCTGATTGCCAAAACTTGAAATGTATTCCCTTGTTATCCAGGTGGGAGCCTGATTGACAAAAACTCGAAATGTATTCCTTTGTTATCCAGGTGGGCGCCTGATGGCCAAAACTTGAAATGTATTCCTTTGTTATCCAGATGGGCGCCTGATTTCCAAAACTTGAAATGTATTCCCTTTTTATCCAGGTGGGCGCCTGATTATGAAAACTTGAAATGTATTCCCTTGTTATCCAGGTTGGCACCTGATTGCCAAAAACTTGAAATATATTCCCTTGTTATACAGGTGGGCGCCTGATTGCCAAAACGTGAAATGTATTCCCTTGTTATCCAGGTGGGCACCTGATTGCCAAAACATGAAATGTATTCCCTTGTTATCCAGGTGGGCGCCTGATTACTGAACTTGAATTGTATTCCCTTATTATCCAGGTGGGCGCCTGATTATCAAAATTTGAAATGTATTCCTTTGTTCTTCAGGTGGGCGCCTGATTGCCAAAAGTTGAATGTATTCCCTAGTTCTCCGGGTGGGCGCCTGATTACTAAACTTGAACTGCATTCCCTTGTTCTCTAGGTGGGCGCTTGATTACAGAACTTGAAATGTATTCCCTTGTTCTCCAGGTGGGTGCCTGACTGCTGAACTTGAAATGTATTCCCTTGTTCTCTAGGTGGGCGCCTGATTGCTGAAACTTGAAATGTATTCCCTTGTTCTCTAGGTGGGCGCCTGATTGCTGAAACTTGAAATGTATTCCCTTGTTCTCCTGGTGGGCGCCTGATTACTGAACTTGAAATGTATTCCCTTGTTCTCCAGGTGGGCGCATGATTTCAACAGAATAATAGACAAAGAAAATTTCTTGCCCCAGTTGGTGACTGGGCACGTAGGTGAGTGTTAAACTGAATTATTCTACCAACTATTATAAGAATTTGAAAGCTAAGCCCTATTATCCAGGGAGGTCCTGACAACTCCTAACAATTACGAACTTAAATTATATCTTCTAAAGGTATTACTCCAACTACACTTGTTATCAAAAGGGTCTTAAACTCCCCATTATCTAGGTGGGTCCTGACAACTTCTAGCAAAATGACAATTTTAACATAAGTTATATCTACTAAAGGTACAACTTCCACTATATCTTTTTATCTAAACCGACCTTAAAGCTACGTCCCATTATCTAGGAGGGTCCTGAAAACTCCTAATTGAATCCCATCTTAAACATGGAAACTTTGAAACCAACTTATGCTCTTTTGGGGTACATTTATGCCAAATTATGCTACTCATGATTGTTTTGAAATTTAAACTAAGTCCCATTTTCCAAGAGGGACCTGAGAATTTATGGTCAAACCTATTTTGGTGCTTGCCTTTTCCCTAAGGAGGGTTTCTCCGAAACTAACGAAAACTTTCTGCCCATGTTTCAATCAAAGAAAAATCTCGTCAGTTTAATATGTGGTGGTTGTTTTGTGGCCTTGAACTTTGAGGGGGATTGCTGCTTCACTTGCCATGATGACCGAATTCCACTCGAAGACCTTGCTTGTTTATGGACTAACCCCTTTCTCTGTCGTCCTCATCACATAAAATAACTTTTCTCCGTTCAGACCCAATATCCTCTATTTGCATTGCATGAAGGCACCTCCCTAACCTTTGTGTCTCACATGAATCCCAAAACACGCCCATTGCCCCCACTTCGTGTATATGCTGTTCTTTCTTGATTTAACTATTGGCCTTGGCCTTAAGGTCTGTTGCTCCTTCACTTGTCATGATAACTGATTTCCATTCAAAGACCCTACTTGTTCCTGGACTAACCATTTCCTTTGTAAACCTTAACCCAGAAAATACTTCTTCTTGTTCAGACCCAATACCCTCTATATGTTGCACCGTTCATACCCACATTTACCAAACCTTTGTGTTTCACATGGATCCCCAAACATATTTATTGTTACCAACTCAGGGCACATGCTGTTCTTTTCTGATTTAAATTACTGGCCTTGGCCTCGAGATCTATTGTTCCGTCACTTGCCATGATAAATTATTCCCACTCGAAGACCTTGCTTGTTTCTTGTTCTAACCATTTCCTTTGTAAAACTTAACCCAGAAAATAGTTCTTCTTGTTCAGACCCAATACCCTCTATCTATTGCACCGCTCATACCGACATTTACCAAACCTTTGTATTTCACATGAATCCCAAAGCACGTCAATTTCCACCCACTCAAGATGTATGTTGTTCTTTTCTTGACTTAAACCCCTAGTCCGGTCCTTGAGGTCTATAGCTCCCCCATTTGCCATGATAACTTTGACTTATGCTTGGAAGGTCTTGCTCGTCACTGGTTTAACACCCTTTTATCAAGATTATCATAAGAAATACCTCTGATATGCTCGCCCTAACCCTTCATTTGTTGCATCCTTCATGAATTGACATATACCAAGCCTTTGCATTCCACAGGGATCCCAAATCTTGTTGATTGTTTCCAACTCATTGAGCATGTGTTCTTTCCTGCCTTGACGCTTTGATGCAATTGGAAAGCTGGTGGCGAATTTTGAAGTCATTTCTCACTTGTGCTGACCCGACAGACTTAGGAAGAGGAAGTAAACAAGAGAAAAGGAACAGAGTAGAGGACAATGGAAAGAGATGATTCCTAACAAGAAAACTGCAAAATAGAAACTATCGGATGTGGATACTAACTCTAATGACCATGACATGTACCTGCGGCCTATTCTGTCAAGCAAATCTGATGCCATCTCTTGTCGTACCTTTTTGCCGTGGAACTGGGCTTCAATGCTCTGCTTATCCCATCTGATTCACAATCCTTATTCGACTTGTAGTGCCCGAAAGGTTTTCACTATCAAGACTTTCTCATTTTAGTCTTTCTCTCAACTCACCGTCGCCTTATGGTGCCCGTGAAGGTTTTCACTAATAAGACTCTCTCATTTTTTATTTCTCTCACTTTCATCGCCTTGTGTACCCGTGAGGGTTCTCATCAACAAGACCCTCTCATTCTTCATTTCTCTTGTTTGGACTGGAGTGTTGCCCTTGATATGATTCACATCTACTCGCTTGACTTGGCATCTCTCGAAGACTGATAGGAAGGTCTTTCTTTGAACCGTAGTGCAGGCTTTTGGACGGGGTTAGAAAGAAAGGGTATCAAAGGCTCAAAAACAATTCGATGTGGGTTCAAAATTACAACTTTCAGAATCAAATCTCTTGCACAACCATAATTTCTACCCCAGTTTCTTCCTTGGGGACTTTTTGACTTTTATTTTGATGTGACTGAACATAAGAGAGAGGCTGCCTACGTACCCTTTCGGGATCAAGTCAAACGTAGTTCAGGTAACCACTTTTGTTGTTGCTCTTTTCTTTTTTTCCCCCCTTTTTTTCTTTTCTTCTTTTTGTTGTTTTTTTTCTTTTCTTCTATTTGTTGTTTTTATTTCTTTTCTTTTCTTTTCTTTTCTTTTCTTCTTCCTTTTCTTCTCTCTCTTTTCATTGTTTTCTTTCTCTTTTTCTTTTACTTATCTTTTACGCTTGTGTTTCTGATCTTTCCGAAAGAGGGGTATGAAAGAAAATAAATAAGGCTCAAAGGGAGTAAGAAAGGATAGAGTGTTTAGATAGCAGAACAAAATGTCTTCGTCGTTTCAATCTTCAAAACATTCCAAGTACAAATAACACAGTTAAACAAACGACAGAAAACATTCGCAACATCTTTTGATTGTACCAGACTCGATAACCATATCCACACATCCGCCTTCTACATCTATTGAATACAAAGCACCATTGGACAACAGTCTCACTTTCCTTACCACGAATGGCCCCTGACAATTTGGCAAACTTTCCTTTAGGGTTTCTTTTTATTTTATATGCCCCAGTTTTACATGGTTCGGGCTTCCAATGAACTCGAAGTGCCTCTACTTATTTCCAAATGTCCCTACATCTTCAATATTATTTCATTTCCTCATGACTAAACTTAACTTTTAAAACTAGGCTGAGAATTATGTGTACATGTCATGTCACTAGAACCAGCATGAAAAGAATTGTAGAAAGAAAAGAGAACTAAACAAAAGAAAATTGTTAGAAATAACAAAAAACAGGAAATTGCACCAGACAGGCGATGAAACGCTTCAAACAACAAGACAAGCAAACTAGACTAGGATTAAAACCATGGAACAAACCTAGACAACACTAAACGAGTTACTACGACTAAGCAAAACATGCAAAATAAAAGGATAGAAGGGTTTGAGTCACAAGACAATATCCGGATTACAACCCTGAAATAACCCGGACAGCAGAAACGATAACAAAATAAACCACCAAAACTCAAATCCGGCTGACCAAGAAATGGGGCGCCTTCCCAATTACCAAGCACGGCATCTTAGCCACTGAGTTTCGCATCAATATTGCCAAGACCATTATCAACTTTAATCAACAAGTTCCCAAGAGGATTCGCATGCTCCATGCCACTGTCATTGACCACAATTACCCATTCTTGAATCATTCTCTCTATTTCACTTTTCAAAGAGCGACAATCTTCAATACTATGCCCCTGGACATTAGAGTGGTACATGCACCGCGCAGCAGGATCAAAGCCTTTTGCATATGAGTCTGGAGTATATCCGAGGAGCGGCTCAATCAGGCTAGGATGCTTTAACTTTTAAAACAAACTTGTGTAGGATTCTCCGATGGGCGTGAAATCACCTTTCTGCCTTTGTTTCCCCCATCTGAGCCCAAACTTCCTAAAGCTTTCTTCCGGCTCTTTTCCATTTTAGATAGGGAGGAGCGGTCTAGGGTAACGCCTGATTTGTATTGAAATCGGCGCACAAAATCTTGGGCCAGGTTGCCCAATGTATGCCACTTACCAACATCTTGATGAGTATGCCAGTCCAAAGCTACCCCAGTAAGGTTCTAACTGAAATATGCCATCATCAAATCATCTTTTTCTCTAAAAATTCTCATTTTACTGCAATATACCCTCGAGTGGGCTACCGGATCTCCACACCCATCACACAAGTTAAATTTTGACACTTTGAACCACGTGGGAAAGCGGTGCTTTCAGGCCCTGGTATCAACCAACCCGATTTTGTTGTTGTCTGCCATTGCCTTTTGACTTTGTTTTGTAGAAAGAAATGACCACTTTAAAGCCACAAACCAACCACCTTTCTGCTATGAATATAACAAAATGAAGCCATCATGTTAGCGTTAGGGCATTTAACAGCAAAAATTTCACATTGCATGCAATGTACCTAGTCACAGTTATCGGTTCTAAAATGACTTCGAGGGTACGAAGGTAAGTTGGTATCATCCCAATTTTTCATTTCAATTATCTCTTTTCTTTTCTTTTCTAGCACTTCCTTGATCATTTTCCTTCCCTTTTTTTTTTCTAATTATCACTCTTTTCTTTTCTCTCATTTTCACGTCCCATAATTACACCTTTTTTTTTTCTCTTTTCTTTTTCTTTTTTATTTCTTTTTTTTACTTTTTTCTTTTAATAAAAAAATAATTTGATCGAACCCTATGTAGGTTGCCTACGTATCATGACCCCGCATAAATCAGATCTTTGCGTAGTTCTGGAAGATCGAGAATAGAGTAAACAAACTGATATTTTTTTTTCTTTTTCTTTTATAACTAGTCTGATGAGAAAAGAGAAATAAAAGAATTTGAATTTTCTAGACTTAATATTCTATACCTTATTCCAAACTCAAGCTTAACGGGCATTTTTCCTTTGCTTCTTTTTTCCTTTTTGAAACAAACACTCTATGGAAAATTATTAGGGAAAATTCTACAAGAGAAAAATATTTTTTGATTCTTTTTTTTTCTTAAATGAAGTCCAAACAATAAACCTCAAAATGTGTTGGATTTTCATTTGATACCCTGATGCAAGATATGAAACAAGTAATGAAGATGATAAAATAAAATATTTTTGGATTTCAATTTTGATTGCCTAAAGAAGAATTTCTAATGATAAACAAAAGATAAAGTATGTTTTTTTTTATATACAATATCCTAAAGTTCTAATGAAAATGAAAAGAATTTTTTTTCTATTAATTTCCCAAAGAAACACCTCAAAAGAAAATCTTTTTGTATTTTGGAATTAACACCTCAAAGAAAGATTTTAAAGTACTAAAAGAAAATTCTCTCTTTTTTTTTTTTTGAATTTTGGTCCAAATATACTAAAGGAAACATAAAAAAAAAATTCATTTTAAATCCTAGATATCAATTGCCTAAAGGAAAAACAACCTCAAAATTTTTATTTTTTTTTCATTTCTTGCAACATCTCTTTTTTTTTGGATTTTTGAGTTATAACATATTTTTTTTAAAGCAGAAAATACAATAACAAAAGACTTAGCATTACAATACAAAACTAAAAAAAAGACGACATAAATAAAAATCTCCTCAAGCAACTTCTGAATGCATTGGCCCTAAGGTATCTATCATGCTCAAACTCTGGTAAATAGACCAACACCTGTATGAGAAAACTTCAACCAACACTATGTGAGACAATAACATTTCCTACTAGACACATGCAAGACATGGTTGCGATTATTTTTTGCAAAATAACTTATTTAGCCAAAAGGCGGCTAGAAGTGCAAAATTTGGCTAAGACCCCGCAAAGCAAAGAACCTAAGATTTACTAGGAAGACCGGACCCTATGTGGGTTGCCTACGTATCCCGCCCCGGGAGACGAGAATCAGGTTCGTGTAGTTCGGGCAGATTGGATACGGGCAAAAATTAAAAACACAACTAACTTAGAGAAAACATATTTTGTCTTTTCCTTGAAAATGATGAAGCATACAAACTCTTTTTTTATTTTCTTTTCCCTTTTTCCCTTTTTTCTTTTTTGATTTTTGAAAAATGATAAAAAAATGCAAAAATTTTTTGAATTTTCTTTGTCTTTTCTTAATAATAAAAAAAGTAACAAAAATAGGCCCTACTTGCTTTATTTACACACTTCACCATCTTTTTTCTTTTTCCCTTTTTTTTTTCTTTTTTATTTTTTCATTTGCCCTCAACTATCATTGGTATGCCAAATGATCCTTTTACCCTTGAATAAATGACACATGTAGCACATAGGATGCATCAAGATGGTCTTTTCTTTTCAGGTCACCTGTCCTAGACGGACCCAACCCCTGTGTTGAGCCCCCTAAGTCAAAATGCACATGATGCAGATAAGCACTCCTACTAGGGATCCGGCATGAGGCTGAGTAATTCTAGGTTGAAAACCTAGGTACATGTTCTAGACTGTGTACCCGAGCGGACAACTCGAGTCGAGAAGGGGGCTACGTACCGGGAACCAAAAGGCCATCCGGCTTAGTAACTTGTCCGGCCTCTTTCTTATTTCAGGGTATGACACTAACAGAATAGAGAGTGTCAACCAGTAAGCACATCCCCGAAGGTGAGAAGAGAAGGGTTTCGCCAAAGTTTTATATATACAATTCAAATAATATCAAAGCAGTAAAAAGCAACATTTTGCACATTAGTCCCAAACATGTAATAAAATCAGATAATAAATAAAGAAAAATACAACAATTATTCTAAGCTCGAATAATAAATCCCCAGCAGAGTCGCCAGAGCTGTCACACCTCCTTTTTCCTACACCCCGCGAAGGGTGGAATAAAGAGAGTTATTTCCAACTTGAAGTGACAATCGGAACGGGATTTATTATTAAAATTTAGAGTCGCCACTTAGGAGATTAATGGTGTCCCAAGTCACCGGTTGAATCCCGAACCGAGCAAATTATGACTCTGTTAACAGTCCGCGAACTAGAAATCCGGGTAAGGAATTCTGTTAACCCGGGAGAAGGTGTTAGGCACTCCCGAGTTCCGTGGTTCTAGCACGGTCGCTCAACTGTTATAAATGGCTTAATTATCTGATTTTATACAATTATAAATCTATGTGCAAATTTTAACTTTTTAACCGCTTTTATTCATATTTTTTTAAAGAAGATTGCAACGTCGTTAAAATACGTCTCAAATCACGTCACATAAATGCACCCGTGATTTTTGACATATTTTAACTTCGTTGGGATTTGGATTTGGGTCACATAAATGTGCACCCGAATTTAGGAAAGTAATATTATTAAATACGCGCCTGAAGCAACTACGCGTTTGGACTTTGCGAGGGCCATGGAATTTGCTAAATGGCACGCCTCGAGTTCTAAGGATCAATTCAAGATTAAATAAAGCGAGCGCCACGCAATTGGAATTTTATTTGGCATGACTCGCCTCAAATTATTTCAAAAGATTTGCATTTCACTAAGCGAGCTAAGGATGCTCCTAATTAAATCTAACTTGAAATTAAGTATTACAACTATGCCTATTCAACTGGTCTTCATACCTTATTTGGAGGAAAATGACTACTGGATTAAGAGGCGTACTGGACCAAGAAATGCAATTATCACTATGAGCAAGAACAAACAAATTTGACGCAGCTAGTAAGGAAACCACTTTTAGGAGGTACATTGTGAAATCACCATTAAGAATTACAAATTTGCAATGACACAAAGACATAATCATGAAACACTTGTCTATTACAATGACTCAGCATGAAGGTAACAAGAACTAATTCCAAGACTGATACTGACGCAAAGACAAACAATTCATGCCAAAAATAATATACAAAGCAGCAGGTGATCAAGACACAAATCAAACTAGTTCCGAAATTCCTTCTATAATCCAGAAATTATGCACTCAAAAGCATTCAAACGTGGCTTTACTAGGAAATAAGACTCAAATGGAACGTAACATTATAAAAAATGGCATAAATTCAAACAAAATTTCAGAAGCAGCTAAATGCAATCCAAACAAGAACATTAACCAAACGATTCATCAAACATGAAGGGTAAAAGTTTTTGAACACGACACAAAGGCAAAAGACTGACCAACGACACATACCATCCCGGCACTGGAGACCTCAGCGCGACGACCTCAAACAAGCTTTGGCCAAAAACCAATAGAAACGATTGATGTTCAAACGAAAAGCTCGGGACTCGCCGGAACCACGACAATACTCAACAGCTACTGGGACTGAAGGTTCGTCAAAGGGACTGAAAACCTACTGGGTTGTAAGAGATTTGAGCAAATGAACCGCCTATGTGGCCATTTATCATGCCTGGTCATCGTGTCCGGCATGTTTCAGCTGATGTTGAGGTGAGGGTGATGATAGAGGGGTAAGGTGTTGTCCTGATGAAGAGGGTGGATGATGGGTGGACTGGTAGACGACGGATTGTGTGTCGTGGAGGAGGCGGGCTGTTTGCTGGAGGTGCTAGGCGTGAAGGAGACGAGGGTGGTGCTGGTGGACGAAGTAGGGTGGTCTTTGGTTATGCGATGGGCTGAGGAAGAAGCAGCAACATTTGGTGTTCGTTGCTGGTTCGTGAACTAACGGACATCGTGGTAGTGGGGCTGCTTCAGGTGGTCGACGACGGGAGGCAGCTATGGAGTTCTTAGGGTTCTTTCATGGTGAGGAAGATTGAAGAAGCAAGGGTTTTTGTGTCTTGCTTTTGAAGATAGATGAAGAAGCAAGGTCTTCTCTATGTGTGCCAAAAATGTGTAATGTTTCCTAAGGTTTTTTTATGTCTCCCTGCGGCTGAACCATTAGGGTGTCTTTATAGGTAGGTTAGTCTAGGGTTTTAGGGTGTTGGGCCTAGTTTTGGGTATTGGGCTTGGGTTGTTATGGGCTAGGTTCGAATTTTGGGCCTAAAAATGAGTCGTTTGAACCCAAATGTTATTCTTTTCCCGCAACCGAGAATAAAAACACGGTCTTATTTAATTAATCCTACGTGAGCAAAATAACTATTAAAATGAGACTGACAATTAAAACAAAACTATTTTTGGATATTTTTCAAGATTAAAATGACTACAAAATATTAATGAAACTATTTTTCTTTTGTATTTTTGAAATTATATAAAGATAAAAAATAAATTACTATTTTTTGTATTTTTTAAGTTTATGAGAAATACTTAAACTAAAATATATATATATCTTTTTTTTTTGTAATTTTCCATTTTTGTGACGAAAATAAAGTAAAAGCGTCAAAATTAGCTGAAACAGCTATATGAGACCTAAATTAAATATTTACATGCTAAAATATGAAAAATCTTGGGGAGGGTCAAAAATCACACGTCTACATTACTTTGTTCCGATTACAGAAACACTATCAAGTTTGTATACTAGTTTCCACACTTGATTCTTACTGAATTGATCTAACCCTTCTTACATGGCCTACACCCAACTTGAGTCTTTCAGTCCTTCATCTATCTTTTTTGGCTTAATTTGAGAAATCAAAGCAATGTTTGCTTTCTTTTTGAGAGCTGCCCTGGTTTTCATTCCTTCGTTTGGATCTCCTAAAATAAATTTCTAAGGATATTCGGGTTCGCTTCTCCATTCATTTTTCCGAGATGAATTTGTAGTTGACTTGATTTGTGCCTCTGGTATGTTTCTGCCATTTTCATCTGTCGACTCGGTCAGAGTCGGTATGTTAGTCGACTCTTGTGGTTCTCCTTTATCCTGAGCTCCTTGAGTTTGTTCTTCATCACCTGCAGTAATTCCTTTCTCGACCAAGGGATTATTTTCATCGAGTATAACATGTACAGATTCTTCAACACATAAAGTACGTTCATTATAGACTCTAAAAGATCTGCTATTTAATGAATAACCTAGAAAAATACCTTTGTCACTTCTTGGATCAAATTTTCCAAGATTATCCTTACCGTTATTGTGAATGAAACATTTGCTTCCAAAGGGATGGAATTGACTGATATTCGGACGTTTACCTTTCCAAAGTTCATATGGGGTTTTCTTCTGTATTGGCCTTATGAGGCAACGGTTGAGGATGTGACAAGTTGTGCTTACACCTTCTGCCTAGAAATGGTTTGGCATTGAGTGATCTAATAACATGGTTCTTACCATATCTTGGAGGGTTCTATTCGTTCTTTCCACAACCCCATTTTGTTGTGGTGCAGAGAAATTATGAGAATATCTCTGATCATTACAGAAGTCTTCAAATGCTCTACTTTCAAATTCTCCTCCATGGTCACTTTAAATTGTCGAAATTAGATGTCCCTTTTCTCATTCAATTCTTTTGCAAAAAACTTCAAAATTTCTTATGGCTTCATCCATGTGGGACAAGAAAATTACCCAAGTGAAACGTGAATAATCATCAACAATAACAAAAGCATACCTTTTCCTCCTATGCTAGCAATTCTAGTTGGCCCAAATAAATCTATATGAAGTAATTGCAAAGGTTTTAAAGTGGACACTATGTCCTTATTTTTGAAAGAATTTCTGGTCTGCTTACCCATTTGACATGTATCACAAATGTCAGTTCTAGAAAAATTCAATTTGGGTAAACCAACAACTAATTCATGTTTGGGCAGTTTTTCAATCAAGTTCATACTAGCATGACGAAGTCTCCTATGCCAAAGCCATGGATCATCAGACATAGAGGATAAGCAGATATGACCATCTATCTTTTAAAAACCATCAAGTATATAAATATTTCCATACCTCTTTCCAAGAAGAATTATTTTACCTCATTCGTCTTCAATAGCACATCTTGTTTTCTTAAACTTTACCTCATATCTTGAGTCGCAGAGTTGACTTATGCTCAAGAGATTGTAGTTCAGGCCATCGACGAGATAAACTTCAGTAATGTCACAATTGTTGTTAAAGGGAATTGTTGCAGTGCTAACTATTTTGCCCCTTGAGTCGTCCCCAAATTTAACGCTTTCTCCATCGATCTTTGAAACTTCTTTGAACTGGTTTTTGTCACCTGTCATATGACTAGAATACGCACTGTCTAGATTCCATTTTCCTTTGCGCCTTATTCTGTTGTGTTCCTGCAAGACAAGATGATTACTTTCTTTTAGGTACCCAAGCTTGCTTAGGTCCTGGAGGGTTCGTGTCACATTGTTCAAGATTTTTTGGTAACCATACCCATCCTGACATATTTGATTTGCAAAAATAACAAGAAGAATATTTATGACCATTTTTATTACAGTAGTGATAATTAACTTTAGATCCACTTATAGATCTTTCATAAGTGTTGGAACTAGCTGTGTTGGCTTCAGCTGGTTTTTTCCCAGTTGACTTGTAAGTCATCCGGTTCCACCGACTGATCGACTTGGTTCTGGTTGATTCATTTCCAGTTGACTTGTAAGTCGTCTAGTTTGACCTAACAGAACGATGACTAGTGGATTTGCACAAGCTTTTAAGTTGCATTTGCAAATCATCAAACTCTTCTCGAAGTACTTCATTTTTGATTTCATATACTTCATGTTTGATTTTCCAGTCTTTAGCCTCTCTAGTGAGTCTCTTAAGTTCATTCATCATTTTTGAGACTCTTTCAATGTTGAATCAAGAATATCTTGTAATTGATTACATCTTTCACAGTCATAAGATCTTACCTCACTAGTTTCACATCGTGCCATGAAACAGTTTCCATTTTCATCATGTGAGTCATCTTCATCCGTCCAGCATCCTGAAGTTTTTTTTATTTCATTTTCCAGAATTGTCATAAAGTAGAGATTTGTTTCTTCTTCATGGTCAGAGTCATCCTCATCGCTCCAGCTTCCGAAGGATTTGTTCTTATTGAACCCTCTAGAGATTTTCCTTTTCAGCTCCGGACATTCAGCTTGATTGTGTCCAAATATTCCACATTCGTAGTATTTTCCATCATTCTTATCTTGTTCATTGTATTGTCTGGATCATCTTGGTGGGAATTTTCCTTTCTTTGTGTTCCCGTATCGTCTCATTAGCCCATCCATATTTCTAGACATCATAGCAATCTCCTCTTCCAGAGCTTCAGGACCATCAATGTCATTCTCAGCCATTTCAGTAGAGGTTTTGAATGCAACTATTTTCTTTTTCTCCTCTTGATTTGTCTTTTTAGATGTGTCCTTTCAAATGCAATGAGCTCCTCGTAGTCCATCATAGTATAATTTGTTCAGATCTTGAGATTCCAGTGTGACTACTTTGGTCTGCCAAGTGGTGGGCAAACTTTTGAGAATTTTTCTGACTTGATTACCACTGGCATAGGGCTTTCCAAATGCCTTAAGTCGCTAATTATTTTGCTAAACCTGGAAAACATCTCTTCAATAGATTCTCCTTCTTTCATTAAGAAGAGTTCATAATGATGAACTAGCATGTTGATATGTGTTTCTTTTACTTTGCTGGTTCCTTCATAGGTGACCTCAAGTTTGTCCCACATTTCTTTGGTTGTATCACAACTTGATATTTTCTCATATTCTTCTCCACTTATAGCATTGTGAAGCAAATTTCTTGACTTGTTGTTTACTTGTACTGCCTCCAGTTGCCTATTTGAGTATGAATCTATATCATCAGGGTCAACAAATGGTGGAGTGCTGGCTGGTAGGGGATAGTTTCCCTTTTTGATGACTATCCAGACTTTGACATTATATGCTTTGGTGAAGATTTTCATTCTTACCTTCCAGTGAAAGAAGTATTTTCTATTGAAGTATGGTGGTCTAACTTGTGAAGTTCCTTCCTGAAAAAGAGCTCATATGATAACTTGATTTGCTATGATCGTTTCTCACAATCTGTTATGAAAAAGTAAAATGTGAGCCTTGCTCTGATACCAATTGAAAGTGTAAGAGGGGGGATGAATTGTAAATAAGAGGGGGGATGAATTGTAAATATTTTAAACTTAATCTCTTATTAGTTGAATTAATAGTAGAGTAGTCAACTAGATATGATAATTCAGAAAATATAGTAGAAGAGGTAAAGTGCAGAAAGTAAATGCAGGAATTAAAGACACCAGGATTTTATACTAGTTCGGATTTAATGTCAATCCTAATCTAGTCCCCTTGGGTTGCAAGGGATTTCTCTTTAGTATGTGTGTTTCTCCGAGTATAGTTGTAGTGATTAGCACACAATTTCTCTAGCACACGTTTTGATACAATGCCTCACCAGTGTTAAGCTCTCTTTCTTTCTCTGACTTGTTACACAACAGATCTTAATGAACTACAATGCTTGTATGTAGTAGAATAAAGAGAGTGGTTTTTTGTTTGATGAATGTATATCAGACTAGGGTTTAAGGTAGGCTATAAATACATTGATGGATGGTAGAGGCTTGACAACCCAAGAGATTTGATCCATGGAGAGAATCAATTCTTTCCAAGAATAAGGTAGTGAGTCGTTGAGCCTTCTTGATTTCCTTCCTTCATCAGAGTTATGAACAAGGACTGCTTCTTGACTATTGGATCTCCCAAACTTGGACGCGTATCTTTCTATCATCCTTTATTCGTGCCTTAACTGAAGGCTTGATTGATTTTATTCAATCTCCTCATATGAATGAGAACTTCTCCTTGATAGCTGCGTCTTCTTTGCTGAATGATTTGTTAATTGGATTTCGTCCAGCTCTGCGAATCCTTTCCTTGGTTGTCCAGATTTCCTGATTATATGGTAATCTTAGATAATTGATTTCTTCCCTTATTCATCATGATGTACTTCAGCAGTCTTGGGGAGTCTTCTTTACTTCTTGTAATTGATCTTCTGCACATGTATATTATTTGCATCATTAAAACATAATCTAGCACAAATGTGAGTAGTAATGAGAATGATGGTTGACAGCAAAATAGTTACAAGAGCAAGAGCTTGAATTGCGAGGAGGTTAAAGAAGGGATGGACTAAAATACTCCAAACAAGAATCAACATAGATTGGAGATTGGACAAGACAACAGGACTCCCTTAAATAAAGAAAATAATCAAGCTACTATACCAAGCAGAACTAGAAAGAAGAAGAAGAAAAGAAATCAGCAAAAAAGAATACAAAAAGAAAAAGAGTTAGGTGATCTTCAAACCTGTGCTAATACAAAGGAGTAGTAGGGAAAATACTATACCCAGAACTTCTACTTCCCAGAACCATATTGACATATCAATAGGCATAAGCAGGAACAACAATAACAAGGAGGTGGAGCAAAACAGTGATGGGGAAACAAGACAGAAACAACAACAATATGAATAAGAAATTGGATCTCAACAACCAATCTGAATCAATGGTTAAGAAAGTTCATTAGATTAAATTATACAGGAAAACAAAATTCAAGAATCTAATTCTGAAGGGGGATACTACTATCAATAAGGATCATTCGGTTAAGAATACAGAGAAACAAGGTATAGTTACAATGCATAGCTTGGAGGAAATTGGGGATAAAAACTTTGAGTTGGAGAAGGAACACAAAGAAAATGAAAGGAATATGGACTCTAGTTCTTGTTCACCATGTCCGCCAAGAAACACTATTGAGCAACCTGTTATTGAGTTAATGGTAGAATTATATGTAAATCAGGAACAATCACTCAAAACCAATACACTCAAGACATTTGACCACCTAATGCAAGACTCTTCACTGTATAAAAGTACACAGAGAACTGAGAAAAGTGAAGAGAGAAACCAATACAAAGACAACTATAAAGAAGAGTATCTCCTGGTAGGAAGGGGAAGAAGTAGAGCAAGAAACTCAAGCAAGGGTACCAAAAATAGATATACTACCTCTGTGAAGAGGAAAAAAAGAAAGATACTCCCTCCCCAAATATGTTATACTCTGTGGTATTGTATGATGAATTTGTCGTAAGCTAATTGACATCAGGTCAAGGACAAGAATATTCTTGAGGTTATAAGTATTATGTTGTTTCAAACAGGCAATAAGTAAGTATCGTGAATGTTAAAGGTAAAACAAATCCAAGAAAATGAGTTTTTTTGAAGGGTATCGATTTGGGATAAAATACGGTCTAAGCTATAATACCCGGTATTTATAAATTGTGCCATACATGGTACCACATGATCATGATGATAAAATGTATAACGTGTGATAAAAGAGAATAGTATTTTAAGTAATTTGAGATAATTCTTGATTATGTGGGTAATTGGCTAATTATTCATTAGTGGAAGATTAACAAATTAATAAATCAGTTAGAAAATATGGGGGATAAGTTGGTAACAATAGGGCTATATGTCCATCACTCTTGATTCATCAAGAATATGTGGCACATTAAGGGGTCTTTGGGCAAGACTAATCCCCAAAAGTGGGGTCCACACCCACTAACATAAAGCCTCCCTAGAGCAAAAAATTGAGATGCTTAATCTCATCTACAAATGTAACGGATCTTCAGCCAAAAATTTTCATACGAAATTGTACTACATAATGGCAACGGAATTTTGTGATTTTAAGGGAGTATGGTTCAATCTTTCTCAAGAATATTATACATATTTTTCCCTACTTCAATCAGTTGTTACGTATTATATTTTCGCAATTGACGCGTGTTAGATGGATTGTCAAGAGAATCGGCTCAGGTATGTTAAAGATAAGTCCTTCTTTTATTTTGGCATGATCTCACAATTACATGTGTTTGCTAACGAGGAATAAAGAGAAGTTCATACTCCCAAATTTATATACATTATCCTTATCTCATAAGTTATAATACTCTCCCTCATCGGGACTTTATATTCAATTGAGTACTGTCTTCTTCCAGTCAAGAGAGCAAAGGATATATATATATATATATATATATATATATATATATATATGGGCCCTATTTCGGCAACCTCCGATCAGATGGTTAGATATGTACCGAGCCTACTGTAGCCAAGCACCTATGAGCGAGCCCAGAATTGCTGAGATATAGAGACTAGTATGGCCGAGCGCATATGTGCGAACCTACTACGACTGAGCAGTTACATATACCGAGCCTTATAAGGCTGGACAACTATTTTACTTACTATATTGAGAGAGTTGAGTCAGAGTCAGTAGGTAAGCATATCTTTAGATTATCTTTGACTCCTAGTTAATTTCAGTTATTATATTATCGGTTCAATTTCAGCTTACAGTTATTTTGTTGCCTTACATACTTAGTGCATTATTTAATATTGACTTCTCTTTTTCTGGGGACACTTCATTTCATGCGTGCAGATTCAAACAGACAGACGGGTAGACCTCCTCAATAGGTGTTGTCCGAGTTTAACTTGATCCATAAACTCCATATCCTTCGGAGTTGCCGGGTCTAGAATTTTGTACATCTTATGTATATATGTTATAGGTAGGTCGGGAACCTATTCCGATCCCATTACGTGCATCAGTAGAGGCTTGCTGTATATTGGGCTAGTAGGCCTTGCATGTATATTTTGTTGGTTTATCAGATGTAGTAGTTATGATGGCCTTGTCGGCCCAGCTTTAAATTGATGTTTAGTCAGCGTTAGTTCCCATTCAGGTTCATATTTTGCTTCACAAATTGCCTTGCAATGTGTCCCATGGCCAAAGTATGAATTATATGTTCAGAGTCCCTTAGTCACAAGTTGGTACGCAAGGATAGGTGAGGTACCGAGTGCCGGACTAGCCCCCAAGGTCGTGGTGTGACGAAAGTGGTCAGAGCAGTTTTGTCCTTGGGAGTCTACAAGCCGTGTCTAGTAGTGTCTTGTTTATGGGTGTGTCACGCACTACACTTATAAGCATGAGGCTATAGGGCATATAGGATTGTCACTTTATTCTTACTCTAGATCGTGTGGTAGAGTCAGTTGTAATAACTCAATTTCCTAAACTCTATCTTATTTATAATATGACGATGCCTACATCCAGAAAGACGGTTGGTGAGATATAGTTGTGGAAGAGTTGAGCTAGAGGAACTCATATTTGGCACCATGCTTATGATGAGTAAATATAAGGTCTTCAGAAGATCATATGTGTACTAAAAGGTCTAAGCTTCTTGGTAAGAAGGTCTAAGTCATGAATATCTATCCACCCATGTGGTTAAAATGAATGAGAGAATCAAAAGGTACAAGTTTCAACAAGTACAAGAAGCAAGGTGAAAAGGGGTATGAGGTACCCAGTTAGTAAGGATGAACATTATCTACAATTCAGGAAGAGAGATATAAGCATTTTGAGTTACCTTCAACAACAACGAATGAATAAAAAATCGGCCATATCCATCTCAGTCATTCCCTATGGGAGCTAACAGATATGGTCTAAGAGAAGGACAGGATATCAGGATCCGGCTGGGGTTAGAGTAACCCAAAAGATGGATGGATTGTTTGAGTTAGTTGACATTTTCGAAGGATATTACAAAGGTTCTAATAGATCTAATTGTGAGACTAGTGCACTCTAGGATATTGTAATTAGATGTGAATACTAGCATGATCAAAAAATTTAGATGATAGCATTGGAAGCCTGGAAGGGATAAATATTATCTTAATGTGGCTCCCGTCACTAGTAGAGAGAGAATGTTTTGCAATCCGAAGAGCTAGTGGATGGAGCAAAAGGGAACTAAAAGCAAAAGAATAGCTTGTTGAAGTTTTCAGAATAAAGTGAAAGACAAAAATGTTAGCAGGGAAATAAGAAGAGAGCTAATAAAGCATTAGGAGTAAAATATGGTACATGGATGACAACAGTAGACCAAAAAAAGAGACAGTATTACAGAGCCTATAGACATGGGAGGGAAAATACGAGAGGTGACAGATCTTAAGACAACAAAAAAGTATAGGCCATACAGTCATATCTGCATTTTGAGAAATAAGTTCGCGACTCTAACACGATTACCAAAAGGAAAAGTTAGACCCGGAGTAATAAAAATCAGTATGGTCTAGTGAACAAGATAAACTAAACATAAATTAGGGACTGAGTGATTTGATACTAGTCGGCATCATGAGAATTTCAGATTGTGTTCTGGCAATAATAGAATGGACAACAGAAGAATATTCATGAGAAATTTAGAGAATGGTCATTCAGGAAGACGCTTCCCTAAAGTAAGCAATGTGAGTAAAGTTAAGCTCAAGGGACTGTATGTGCCAGTTACACTGAGTGTCACCTTCGTAAGTAAGGAATTTTGTTATCCGTGGTATAGAAGGATTACCACAACGTGAGTAAGGGTCATTCATGATGTTAAAAGACACCAAAGATTAAGAGATAAAACATATATAGGTAGGTCGTCGTAGCTCCATCTCTTAGTACTCCCCTAAAGGGGGGAATATGGACTGATATGGCATTATGTCAGAATTATGTGGTTCTAGTAATTATGGAATGGTAAAGGAAGAATGCGATAAAGGGATGAGATTACACTTATTCAAAGCCTACAGATATGCCATGATTCTAGAACCTTATGCAAACATGACATCAAGGAAAGGAAGTAAGGGTCCCTGCCCAAGATGTTATTGATAGATAAGGAGCAGGTGCGAGACGTAAGTTAAGATAAAAGAAATAACCCACGAAAAATTACGTGAAATACTGCTGTGAAAATGGGCCAACGAGTATTTAGTAATTGATTCAGGAAGAGTCTAGTTATGGTTGAACATGAGGTTATAGATGAATCAGCTGATCATGCAAGATAAATAGAGTAAAACCCAATATAACAAATTCAACCACGCAGTACTGTCATTGTAATAATTGAGTAATATTTAGATAGAAGTTGGGGTATTTAAAGGTGCTGTATGAGTATTATGGGAATAAAGGTAGTGCCACTGGAAAGACAGTCAAAATATCACTTCAGAAGCAACCCTAGAAGAACAAGGGTGTGGAAGTAAGTAACTACGGATAATTATAGGCAAGGAAGGACATTAAAAGGTCCGTCAAACATACAGTGTAATAAGGTCACAGCTTTACAAGAGTCAGAGGATCCTTCCTAAGCACTACAATGAAATACTAGCTGAGGAAGTAAGGAAGAAGGCTCCAACCTAAGCTCAGTGAACTAGTCTTACAACAACAATACCACAACAACTTTGTATGCACTCCATAAGAAAGTGGCACCTACCTTGGCTAATGAACGGGAAGTAAAATTAGAAGTAATATTCAAGATCATATGAGTTGTATGGAATTGTAATATGTGTGGACACTAAGATAAGATAAGTATGCATGCAGCAAGGGGGCAGAAAGACTAGGAAAAGTAATTGCCTACGTTTAAAGAAAGCTGATAAGGAACAAAAGGAATTATTCGATCAATGATCCAGAATTAGTTACGTTATGAATGCACTTAAGATTTCGGAACATTATGCATGTAGGATGTATGTTGACAATCATATAGCCGTAGAAGATTACGATATAAGTTAAATGTCACGACCCCAGTTCACCCTCCATGAACATGTCGTGATGGCACCTAGTTCCTACAACTAGGTAAGCCTAACAATGCGAAAATTAATGTAACTTGCGGAATCACTTAATTAATTAAGCAAATCTAGAAGGAAACGATATATATAAGTGCCACTTGGCATATACAACTCAAAATAGAATGCGGAAGTCTACAATCTCATCCCAAAACCTGGAAACTGACGGGAACCACAAGCTAATAGAAATGTAAAACACTACTCAAGCTCTAGAATGTCTAAACAGCTGAAGGAAAAGATAAACTAACTACTAAAGCTGGAATAGAGTAGAGACTCCTGGTATGCGGACGTGGCAGATATACCTCGAATTCTCCGCTAGATCTCTCCGCCTCGATAATAGTACGCCTGGGTGGAGGAACCTAGATCTACACATGAAAAACATGCACATAAGGGGCATGAGTACACCACAACGGTACTCAATAAGTGTCAAGCCTAACCTCGATTGGGTAGTGACGAGGAAGGTCAAGGACATACTGAGGTAAAATATAATAATAAATTAACAGTATTAAAAACTAGCAGTAATAATGAGCACAACAGTGAGATAAGATAGGTCAACAAGGCAATAACAACAACACAAAGAACAAAGTAAACACGAAATGTGTACAACTCAATACCAGTGATAACAATGAGGATCTCTCAGGATACCGTCCTTTAGTCCTTTTTCTCAACTGTCCACTGGATCTCCCAAGATACTGTCCCGTAGTCCATCAGATATGTAAATCCGAACGATCTCCCGGGATACCGTCCCGTAGTCCAACCACCAATATGCAGGGGGATTTATCGGGAATCTAACCCACAGTCCCAAACTAAAAGTGCATGGGGGTCTACCGGGAATCTAACCCGCAGTCCCAAAGTAAAAGTGTAGGGGCATCTACCGGGAATCGAACCCGTAGTCCCAAAGTAAACAAACAAAGGGGGGGAGCTACCGGAATCCCACATCCATAGTCCTAATATAAATGCACAATCACAACCAGAAGATACACAGAAATGAAGTACAAAATACAAACAACAGGTAGTACTGGCCTAGCATGCTTCGCGTAGTACAGTAAAGGCAACTTAAGCAATTAGGCAAGTTAAATCAACTAAACATGCTATCCTAATCTAGCACAGGTTATAATTGCAAGTAGAATAAAGCAAATATGAAAGAAACTCAATCTCAATATCTTAAGTAAAAATTGAATTTTCAACAATTGGCTCAAGTACGCACTTGTCACCTCACGTACAAGGCACTCAAAATACCAAATAACAAATCCTAAGGGGAAAAAGTCCCCCACACAAGGTTAGACAAGCGACTTACCTCGAACCGGCTCCAAAATCAACTCGAAATCACACTTTTTCCACGAGTATCCGACTCCAAATGGCCCAAATCTATTCAATTCAATTACATATCGTAAATAACATCTCAAGCAACTGATTCTACTATTAACTTCAGAGACAAGACGTGAAATTAGGTAAAATGACCAAAATACCCCTTAGACCAACGTCTCAAAATCAGATAATTTTCACATTTTTAGAACCCTTGTACTCTCACGAGTCTAACCATATAAAAATCTCCCAAATCGGACGTCAAACACCCACTCAAAACCCAATAGTTTGGTCTATGAAGTTTTACCAATTTTTCATTCAAAAATCTGAAATTTAAAGATGAATTCATGATTATATTAGTGGGTTTTAAGCATAAGGCAGTAGAGAATCGTTACCCAATCGTTACCCTCGAAAACCCCTCAAAATTTCTCCCAAATCCGAGCTCCCAAGCTTGTATTTTGATAAAAATGGCTAACCCTCATTTTTGAAATGTTAAATACTATCCAGCACTTTGAGCTCGCTTTCGCGAAGAAGAAAATTTGAAGAGGCCAAAATTACCCTTCGCGATCGTGATGGATAGAATGCGAACGCAAAGGGTTGGGGTCATGAAGCTACACGAATGTGACACCTGTGTGTGAATGCGATGAAGGAAAAATGT
Organism: Nicotiana glauca; assembly: GCA_026770625.1. NCBI lineage: Eukaryota > Viridiplantae > Streptophyta > Magnoliopsida > Solanales > Solanaceae > Nicotiana > Nicotiana glauca. The sequence continues at coordinate 57,250 of MU681006.1, read as the reverse complement.
AAGGTCTAGGAGCTGCTCTATGCGAACGTGAAGCAGCGTCCGCGAATGCAACGGGTAAAAAGGCGAGGCTACGCGAATGCGTGGAGTGTATGCGAATGCGTATAAGGAAAATTGGTCCCCCTCCGGGATTACACTACGCGAACGCGTGAGAGGGGCCGCGAATGCGAATAAGAAGTGAGTTAAAGCTATGAGAACGCGAAGAAGGATTTGGGACCTGCAACTGCTGAAGGATTTTCTGCAATATTTACAACTCCAAAATGCTTCGTTGAGCAACCGAAACACACCCGAGGCCCCCGGGACCTCAACAAAACCTACGGACATATCCCATAACACCATTCAAACTTGTACCAATCCTTAAACCACCTAAAACAACGCCAGAAACTCGAATTAAACAAGGATTTGAGCCTAAGAACTACAAATTTCATCAAAATATGCTTTCAATCAAAAACCTAACCAAAACACGTCCGAATGACCTGAAATTTTGTACACACATCTCAAATGACATGACGGGGCTACTGTAACTTCAGGAATTCCAATCTGACCCTCGAGTCAAAAACTCACTATCAGACCGGAAACTTCAAAAATTCAAACTTCGGCATTTCAAGCATAAATGAGCTACGGACTCTCAAAGTACATTCCGAATACGCTCCCAACCCAGAAATCACCTAATTGAGCTAACGGAACCATCAGATTTCCATTTTGAGGTCGTCTTCATACGGTCCCGACTACGGACCATTTTTCAACACTTAAGCTCTCATTTAGGGATTAAGTGTCCTAAAACTCTCCGAAACCCAACACCGAACGTCTCGGCAAACCAAAATAGCGTAAATGAACTTAGGGGAAGCAGTTAATAGGGGATCGGGGTGTTAATTCTTAAGACGACCGGCCGGATCGTCACATCCTCCTACACGTAAACATTTGTTCGTCCTCGAACAAGCATATAGAACATACCTGAAGTAGTGAAAATATGAGGGTAACTATTGTGCATATCCTACTCGGTCTCCCAAGTCGCCTCCTCAGCTGGCGGACCCCACCATTGAACCTTAACTGAAGCTATGTTCTTTGACCTCAACTTTCTGATCTGCCTATCCAATATAGCCACCGGCTCCTCAACATAGGATAGATACATGTCCAACTGTACTGAACTAAAATCCAACACGTGCTATAGATCACCGTGATACCACTGGAGCATCAAAACATGAAATACCAAATGAACTCCGGCCAAACTGGGAGGTAAGGCAAGCTCATAGGCAACCTCCCCAACTCGCCTCAAGATCTCAAAAGGGCCAATAAACCTTGGACTCAACTTTCCTTTCTTGCAAGACCTCATGACGCCTTTCATAGGCGAAACCCGAAGTAGAACCCTCTCACCAACCATATATGAAACATCACAAACCTTCCTGTCTGCGTAACTCTTCTATCTGGACTGGGCTGTACGGAGTCTATCCTGAATCATCTTAACCTTCTCCAACGCATCCTGAACCAACTCTGTGCCCAATAGCTTGGCCTCACCCGACTCAAACCAACCCACCGGAGATATACACCTCCTACCATATAAAGCCTCATACGGCGCCATTTGAATGCTGGACTAATAACTATTGTTGTAAGAAAACTCCGCCAATGGCAAGAAATGATCCCAAGACCCTCCAAACTCAATCACACACGCACGGAGCATATCCTCAAGAATCTGAATAGTGCGCTCGGACTGTCTGTCCGTCTGGGGGTGAAATGTTGTGCTCAACTCAACCCAAGTGCCTAACTCTTACTGAGTGTGTGAGTCTGTGATGCCAGTCTCCGAGTGTTCGGGTCAATTTTTCTTTTTGGGGACATTTTATAATCTCCGTGCCACCTCATTGAGGGCTTATGAATATGGAGTTCTAACCCCGAGGCCATGCGGGTGCCGAATTATTGACGCTAGTCTCCGAGTATTTTGGGGAGTTCTCGACGGAGGAATCCTTGTTGTGAAAATGCATAATTTGCTTGGAGTACGAGGTGCTTTGGCAAAAGATATTCTTTGATTACTTGGCATAAGTACATTTTGTTTTGTTACCATGAGCCCGGCTTATGTGGACACGATTCGCTCGACCGTTTGGCTCGGTACATCATTTTCTTAGCTGAAACTTGGCCTGTCGTTCCCCATTTCCTCTGAATAGATGACCTCTTAATGGGGTGCCCTCTAGTGTTAGGGGTTGATTGCAGAAAAAGCCTTGTGAGCTTGTTGGGTTCTTCTTAGGTAGCGCATGGACATTGCCTCGTTAAATACCTTGCCGGCAAAAACCCATTTCGCGATAAAAACCCAGTCGAAGGAAAAGAGTGCAACGGACGCTCCGAAACCTTGAGGTCCTTGAGCCGTGTCGGCATCTCGACTGCTTTTCTCGATGGCATGTGCAAGAGTTATCGTGAAGTAAAAGATAGAAAAAGAATGGGAACAATTATACCTTAGTGGAGATGGCGCTCTTGGGTTCCGGCTTTCGTTTGGCGGATGCGATGTGGTCCTTAGTTTGAATATAACTAACGGTGTGTATTAGAAAATTGTCTGGATGACATGTTGGGGTTCGTTTGCTTTGTTCTTTTTGGTTGCTTCTCTTTCTCGGGACTGGGTAGTTCGGTCACTGAGGAATTCCCGTAGGTGTCTGTTGTCGAGTAGTCGGGCCACTTCCTCCTGGAGTTGCCTGCAATCCTCGGTTTTGTGCCCGTGCAAATTTTGAAACTCGCATATCAAGTTGTAGTTCCTTTTGGAGGGATCCTAGTGTATAGGCCTGGGCCATTTGGCATACCTGATTTTGCTGATGGCGAACATGATGTCTGATATATCAATGTTGAAGTTGTATTCTGATAGACGAGGTGCCGCCATTGGCTCCGTGTCCCCATCAAATCCGCCTCGATTGAGGAGTCCCCAAGGGTTCTATCCTCGGTTTGCCAATCGATCGTTGCGAGATGAATTGCGTCTTAGGACATTCCTCCTATCTTCGGGGTACGGCTGATACCTCTCTTTATTTGATTTTGATTCCTTCGCCAAGAGCCTGCCCGGGTATACTGAGCCCGAGGGGGGCTCCCAGTTGGTCATCCTCGACCTTAATTTTTGACTGGTACCGGTTGTAGATGTCCGACCAACTTACGGCAGGATACTCAATCAAATACTCTTTCACCTGCCTTGAGGCCACTGAGCTTCATCCATTCAGGCCCTGAGTGAAGGCCTACACCGCGCAGTCGTAAGAGACCGGGGGAAGTTCCATCCGTTCCATTTGGAAGCGAGATACAAATTCTCAAAGCATTTCATTCTCCCTCTGCTTGATCTTAAATATGTCGGATTTCCTTGTTGTTACTTTGATGCCGCCAGCGTGTGCCTTTATGAAGGAGCCTGCTAGCATGACAAATAAGTCTATGGAGTTTGGAGCTAAGTTGTGATACCACATCATGGTCCCCTTTGAGAGTGTTTCTCCAAATTTTTTCAGTAAGACAGACTCGATCTCATCGTCCTTTATGTCATTGTCCTTTATCGTGCACGTATAGGCAGTAACGTGCTCGTTGGGGTTTGAGGTACAATTGTATTTTGGGAGTTCAGACATTCTGAACTTCTTTGGAATGGGCTTTAGAGCTGCTTCCGCCGGGAACGACCGCTGCACGAACTTCTTCGAATCTACACCCTTCAGGAACCAAGGCGCGCTTGGGATTTGGTCGACCTTGAAGTTGTAGGTTTTGAGCTTCTTGTCGTTGGCCGCTATCATTTTCTAGCCTGACTCGATCCTTTTGGTGAGATCCTCGATCATTTTTGCGATGGTAGGATAGGCTACCGATCCGTTATTGCTCGATCTATTCGGTACCTGTTCGGCCGGAGGAGTAGCTCCCGGTCCTACCGTGCTAGGAGTCTTCGGGTGGCTTTGCAGCTGAACGATAGCCAAATGTTGTGCCTGCAATATTTCAAAAATAACATGAAGGCTAACTTCCTATTCTTTCTGAGCTGGAGTTTTTTGGTCTTCATGTTGGTCGCCACGTAGTATACTTTTGCTGGTGCGTGATGTTTCATCGACTTGCTACGTGTCCTGCGAATCCGCGTCCTAGTGCGTTATCGGGGTTGTGTGGTGGCGCACCGACAACTGGAACGGCCACCCCATTTTCTCAGGGATTTTCGAGGTTGTCGTTCTCAACTCTATTCACTGAACCAAATATCTCGACCTGAAATTGAAGATCTTGGACAAGAAAAGATGTGAAAGATAACTTGCCTTGTGTAATGAAACAAGCAAGAAAATTATGACTATTATTTTTAGCCATATGGTGGGCGCCAAACTGTTTACCGTAAAAATGGTAACGATAATTATATTTGTTAATGGGACTCTAAAAATACGTGATCTATTTTTATGCTAGTTGTTAGAGAAGTTGATGCTAGATATCTAAAATTAAAGGACGAAATACGAGCTAAAACGAGGTTATAATTAAACCAGGGGAGCTTGTTGTCCGAGCCTCGGACTGGCCGATGAGGGGCCTCGAGGTCGATGCCTGGGCTCGGGCTCGAGCTTTTGCTGATAATCGAGAAAAGGCTAACAGTTAGAATATAATTAATGGAGGCTCTTTATGGACAATTATAAGCGATAAATGAAGAACGAGTATGAAAGCAATAAATGAAAGCGGTAGCCTCGAACTAGTAAGTTAAAGAGAAGAGAGAGAGAGAGAGAGAGTTGTTATTTCGCGTAGAATTGTTGGAACAACAGCCGCTCCTTACAAAGTGGTGAGCATCCCCTTTATATAGGAGGAAAAATATAACATAGTACAGGATGCATTAATTAAAAAGATACGGAGATGGGACGGCTGGATATTATATCAGACTCTGCCGATATTATCTGCTCGCCTTGGGAGTTCCCCATCCTCGACATCGTCATTGGGTCGAGCGTAAATGAACATCGAGGGAGAGAACGCCACCCAAACCCACAGCCTCGAGATCTCGATATGAATCCCCTAAAGCGCCTTAATGACGAGAAATTGAACATTTCGATTTCACCGTATACACCTTGTGTTGTAATCTTTGGAGGTAAGGCTATTCCCCCTCCTTTTTTAAAGATAAATACAACAGACCTAGTATACAACTAAAAAATTATATATATATATATATATATATATATATATATATATATATATATATATATTGTGTAATGCGATGGTATACTGATATTACATTTCTGATCTGTACCCTATAAGTAAATATTGGAGCCGAGCAGTCGCAAAATTTTTTGGGGGGTATTCGAGATCTAGTAACATTCCAGTTGGGAGCTATCAGCTTGTTCATAGTAGGCTAGAGTTATGTGTACTTTTTTTTGTACCTTTCAGACACATTATATTTTTTATATCAGCATTCTATTTCTATTTTTAATAACTCACGACTTGTGACATCCTTTCTTGTGTTAAGTTTGCATTAAATTTTGCGTTTTAACTTGATTGTTTATATGATAATCTTCAGGTCGAGTTGTACTTATGTTGGTTTGTTTACCTAACCGGTTGGGTTAGGTTCCATCACGATGAAATTTGAATTGCGACAAACGGAGGATAAATATTAATAAACGGTCAAAAATTTGTCATCTCACCCAATTTTTAGAGCATAGTTATTTGGGCGCTTTAGACAAAACAAATACTCCCTCCATTCCAGTTTATGTGAACCTATTTTATTTTTGGTCTGTTCCAAAAAAAATGAATCATTTCTAAATTTGGAAACAATTTAGCTTAAACTTACAATTCTACCCTTAATGAGAAAGCTTTTATAACCACACAAATTCTCTGGGCACCTTTTTAAGTTGTTTAGGATCATAAATTCCAAAAATCATTATTTTTTTTAAATTCCATGCCCATTCAAACAGGTTCATATAAATTGAAACGGAGGGAGTACTAATATGCAAAAATAACCTGTTAGTCAGCTTTTGTAGATAATTCTATTTGTTCTTATCTCTTTTAAGTTGTGCTTAATTATTTCCGAGCTTCAATAGGATCGAGTAGTGACCAGGCTACATGTCGTTGGTATCAAAAGTTTCCCATGAAATGATTTTGGGATTGACGGGGACAATTTCTGCCCGTGCGTAACTTATTATCAGATCAGTTGCAAATCTAGTCATTGTTATTTCCCTTACATTACTTGTTCACATAACCATCGGAATTTACCTTTCGGTGCAAGTTTAGAGGGTCATTAGACCATGCATTTTGTGAGAAAACTAAAATGAGAAATTTTAAAGTTAAATTATTTCTTAATATAAAAATATAATATTCTCTTTGGAACGATCTAAAAAAAGTACACCACCTAAATTATATCTAAATATGTATACACTAAGAAACTATTTATCACCACTCGATCAACATTTTTATTCAACTCAGGAGCATCAGTTTTGTTTTCTAGAATTGCACCAGCTTGGCCTGCAGAAAGAAGCACATGTGCATTAACTGTTTGATGCCCAACTTCATCAGATTTTTGCCTATCCCCTAGTCCCTTAGTAAACCCTGCTGAAGCACGATCAGAGACAGGAACTGTAACAGGATTCACTTCCGTCGAGATCCTAGCAAGAACTGCAGAAACTGGAATTGTAGCAACACTAGAAACAGCTGCTATTTTCTGCCCTTGCGCTAGAGTATTTTGCGCAGTACCTGTAGAGATAGGATTAGTATTCTGAGGCTCAACATGATCACTTCCTTTACCAGTTTGCCCAGCCTCCAATACACCAGCTGCTTCACCCTTGGATCAGGAACAACTGGACCCCTACTTCCACCAGTTTTTTCTACTTGCACAGCAGCTCTAACACCTGTAGCATTTGCTCCTTTACTCAAATCATCACACCTGCTGCCTATTGTTCTTATCACTTTGTGATCCTTCTATAAGTTGTTGCCCGGCTCTTTTAGCATTTAAAAAATCTCTTGCATCACCCTGCAATTTTTCAACTATTTGATGCTCATTCTCAACAGTTTCATCATAAACACAAGCGGCTTGAACTGCCTTTCCTTTTATGCGTCGGCATTGATTTTCTTCATGTTCTTGATCCTTGCAATGGAAACAATACGAAGGCAAATTATCGTAGATAATTTCCTGGTAATCGTCGACAATCTTACCAGTTTTAGCATCAAGATATTGAAGCCTAACCTTTTCAGGAAGTTTGTCCAGTACATCCACAATCACTTTAACCCTTGCTGTGCTTGGACGTGATCTTATTTGAGTTGCCTTATCAATTGCAATAGGTTTTCCCACTGCTGCTGCAATAGACAGTAAAGCCTTATGTGCAAATAGCTCAGCCGACAAGTTCGGCAGCGAAATCCAAACAGCAGCCTTATTAGAGGTTTCTTCCTTAGGATTGTAACCAACTGTCCATGGAAAAACTCTATATTGATGCTCTTTTCCACTGTGTTGAAAGTAATTCACAGCTCCCGCTAAACAACACACATAATCACATAATCTTCATATTGATCACAACGAATTAAGAGTTGTCGCTGGGCTAATGAACCTAAGAAGCAATTACCTTTGATGCCAATGATTTTCGGCAGAATATTCCTTAAAACCTGCAAATTTAGTGCGTCGCTGGACAATTTAATGATCACTGCTTGGTGTAATCCTTCCTTCTTCGCAAATTCTTCACGTTCCTCCATTGAAAACTGAATTGTAGGAACTCCATGAACCAGTTCAAAAGGTTTCAAACTCGTTTTTTTGAGGGATGAGGCAGATTGTTTGTGATTCAAACATGCTGCATGTGTAGCAGTGTTGTTAAAGTTTGGAATAACTTCATTAGAGTTTGTATTTTGCTCTCCCACAGCCAAAAGCTGGGGAGAGACGTTAGCAGACATGGAAAGGCTCTAAATCGCCATTCCTAGGGAGAAGAGAGAGACGCACTTGGTTTGTTTTATTAGTTAGGGATAACTGTATCGGCTTATACTAACTACAATATTGTATAACATTCTTTTTTGTAAATCAGATGCAATGGAAGATGTGTACACTTTTAAAAAAATAAATTGTAAGTCAGGACCATTATGCACTTTTTTTAAAAGGCCATAGATTATAATACAATGAATTTTCCTACTTAATTCTAAAAATTGTTCCATACCCCTAATACATCTCACCATATTTTCGATATTACATTGAGCAACTCCTTTAATTTGGAACTTATCTGGGCTTTCCAAATTCCAATCCTTTATCATGATAAGTCCAAAGCTAAAGGTTTTCAGTTTATAATTGACAATATGAAGCTTCTTTCAAATTGGAAAACGATCGAGTTCTTTTAATATCGCAGGTCACACCACCCTTGCTATATCCACTATAAATAGCATCCCAAAATCGGGGCGGAGGTTGGGTATTATTTACGGGTTCGGCCGAACTCAATAGCTTTTAGCATAGACCTATATTTGCATTAAAAAATCTATTAAATTTGTATTATTATATAAATGTGAACCCAGTAACTAAGATATATTATGGGTTCAACATCAAGTTAAGAACCCAAAAACTTCAAATTCTAATTTTGCCTCCGGCCCAAATCATATTATGCAGTACACAAAGTTGCCAAAAGTATAACTAACATGATTGATCGTATCAAAAGAAATTTCATTTGGGGAAGCACCGACAAAAATCTAGACTCCGTTTGATCAATTGGAAAATTACCACTTCCCCTAAAGATAAAAGGAGCTTTTGGTTGTAATTAGTGGTAGCAAAACGGTTAAGAAAAATAATTATCCATCCATAGTATCCACTAACAAATGGATTGGATAATGAACTTTTTAAAAACGGGTCAAATATGAATAACAACCATATTATCCACTTAGAAAATGGATAACCAATGGATAACTATTCGTTTTAACTTTTCAATTTCTAAAGCCTCAAATTAGGGGTTCCTCAAGTTTGGGGTACTAACAATTTTGAGCAATTATCATTGTTGGCCGCTCGGCCCAAACTTTTAACATCCACTGGCCAAAAATTAATTAATTACAATAATCATATAATGCGGAGATTCGTGAAGGAGTACCTGTTTGGAATTAAAAGCCAACTGATCAGGCAAATCATTGCGGCGGCGGCGAGAAATAATGGATGACATGGACCCACCATCAAATCTTTGAGATAATAATTGATGTTGATTGTCATTGATAATAATAATCTTTGCGTTTCTTTTCTTATTTCATTTTTGCCTGTTTCTTTTACATCCTTCATTGTCATTGTCATACAAATAAATCTAGTACCTATTTCTCAAAATTCAATCTTGCACAATACCTAGAATTTCTTTTTGCCTAATTACCAGAAATCTGCAAAGATTTTAGTAATTTGCACAAGACCCATATATACTATTTTGCCCAAAGATACTATTTTAGCTAGAAATTAATTAATAACGTAAATGTACATTAGAATAAGTACTATATAATTTTTTTGGTTTCCCACTCGTTATCTGGTACTCGTATTGGAGCCCGACTATATCCGGATTTGCGCCGCGTAGGGCCCCTTTCAGGGGGAAGCGCTCCCTACCAAGGATTTTTCCATACCCACGGCTCGAACCCGAGACTCTAGTTAATGGAAGTACTATATAATAGATATAAATTGTCAATAACTATTGTCATTGTAATTTTAACACAATATTAAATTCTTAAAAATCTATCATATATATATATATATATATTTTACTACATCATTACGTAGTAAAATACACAATACACATTATATATACAAAAGTTATACATTGTAGAACAGTCTACACCCTTTGGATACATAAAAGCACTCGGGATATACTAATGATATATTATGGATACATTGCAAGATGCACGATACACTCTATATACAAATTTTATGCAATGTATATACAAAACAATCCGTCACTATACAAAAAAATATACAAATAGACTGTCACTATACAAAAAATATACAAAATAGACTGTCACTATACAAAAAATATACAAAATAGATGTAACTATATAAAATATATACAAAAAGTCCGTCATTATACAAAAATACATGATACACTTCAAATACACCGTGTGCACATATTACACATACAAAATTGTATATAATTTATATACACTATGTTCACATATTAAAAAATACATATTATATACAATTTTGATACATTGTTCAAACAGATTATACTTTCATGATACAAAATATATACACTTAGATACACAAGCACACAAGAGGTAGGCTCAATATACACCAATGATACGCTGTCGAACTTAGGATACAATATTTATGCATTGCAAAATAAATATTTATATAACGCGCCAAGAAAGGGTCGAACCTACGACCTTCAGCTTAGGAAGCAGGCACCTATCCACTGAGCTACAGGCGCCTATGTTATCATACTCATCCTTTCGGCTACTATATGCAATATATTTTGGCCGATGGGCCATTTTTTGTAAGTAGGATAAAATATGGGCTATTAAAATTTTGAGGGGCTATAGAAGGTAGTTTTCTCAATAATTTTTCCAAACGTAATTATATTCAAGAAACCATGGATAATATGCATAACCATATTATCCATCGGTTAACACATTTTTTATCCATATTAAATGCGGATCGGGTCGGGTCGGGTCGGATAGTTTATCCGTTTTTACATTATCCGTTCACAAACCATCTAATATGCGACCCGAGCCGCCCGATTTGGCCCCTAATTGTCATCTCGCCAAATGCCAAAAATCAATCCATTCTACCCAGCCTCGCTTGGTGACTATTCAAAAATCCCACTATTTACCCTTAAAATTGGATAACGATTAAACTTATAATTTGATTTTAAGGACACGTGATATCACCAAATACCAATTGATAAATGTAAAAATTAGTAATAGAAATTAAGAATAAGATAAAGCAAACCAGTGTTTGAACGGAATTCGGCCCTCAAGCTCGAATACCCTCGAACTAATTAGTGCAAGAAAAGTTAAAATATAACAAGCTGATGAACAAGAATATGAAATAAAGAAAAGACATTATATTGCTTTTATATCTCATAGTGTAAGGTGTCTACAATCTTAATTACGGAAGTAAATCTCATGATTAGCCTAAACAATCGCCTTTTATTTGATCTGTTTCGGGTTTTTCGCTATGATCTTCGACCAGCCATAGATATCTCGCTTTTTGTTATTGCGCTTTGCTCGAAGTCTGTCCTACTTGATCTCGATCGCTATTGGCCTCGATCTTGAGTGGCACCTCGATTCTCGAACTCGGTACCTTTACTTTGTGCTCTAATCCGATCCACTACGAGGTCGGCCTTCGACGCAACTCCATGGTCTCGATCAAATAGAAAAATTGGGTAGGCCCAATTTTAAGCGTATACAAATAGTCCCCTCATTTTTAAAGTGTATGAGATGAAAGAAATTGAGCCTTCAACTTTGTACCTCGACTTGTCATGATGTCATCCTCGTGACATAAGCGACGGAAGTGACTGAAACATCTCGTCGGTAAAATTCCCCAAGTTATTAATGAGCATTAGTAGGTGGTTGGCCACCAATGCCTTTGAACTATCGCCGTGAATCTCTTAAATAGCCCCCCTCTATCATTGATTCAATCTTTACTTTCACTTTCCTCTAATCTCTTAAGCTTTCACATCTTTTAAGCTTTTCCTTTCTTCAACATCTCCAGGGTTTGTTGCTAATACACTTTAAAACACCAAGTCCTATCATCTCCTTCTCTGTTTAAACTTACATAAAAATGGCAAAAATGTCTAAAATTGTTCCTCAAAATGGAAATGCCTCTTCATCGCGCCCGACCGATGGCAAAACACCAATGGAGCCGCGCCTTGAGGAGTGCATTTCTGGGGGCGTGAACTTACTTCCGACTTCAAGGTCGAGAAAGCTTCATCGATTCCTTAAGCAGGTAAAGAAAGACTGCAATTGGGGAGGAAAAGAGGTGGTGATTCCGGCCCCCGAAGAAGACATTACTACCCATATGGAAAGGTTTCTAAGTGTTTATACTTACCCTTTTACTCTGGGCCCTCTCGATCTCATCATCATCTATTATTTCCGTCAATATCAAATAACCCTAGGTCAAATCCATCTCGTTTTTTGGCAGATTATTTTGCTTTGATTGTTTGGAAGCAAAGTCGAGGGGATGTCTTTCACCCTCGACCATATCATCAGGACGTACAGCCCCCATCTCTATCGTGGTGGGTTAATAAGACATCAGCGTCGGCCTACTAAAGCATTATTCTCAAGCATAGATATGGAAAATTATCAAGGATAGATGTTTTGGTTCGTTCGAGTGAAGACTTCTGACCAAATCCCAATCTAGAAGATGCCATTTCCCAAGAAATGGAATATGAGGCGTAAGTACAATCCCACATATAGCTTCCATTTATTGTTCTATTTCTTTTGTTTCTTCTCATCGACATCCATTTCTATGATGTAGCGCTCTCTTGGATGCCTGATGCAATTTCTAATCTTGATAGCTGGGTTGGGAAACTGGCTTCGACCTCTTCGTATGTTGAGCACTCATGGAATGTTTTGGTAAGGGGCCGATGGGAGGGCAAAAATCATGGTAATCCTCTCTTCATATATTTGATAATTTTCATTGAAATGGTTTTTTTCATACTCGATTTCCTTTCATACAGGCCTTGGACAAGATGGTGTAATGAGGGTCCCATCCAGAGAGGAAGATGTTTCGCCTTCGGCCCTGAAACCAGCGAAGGACAAAAAGAGGAAAAGCGTCTCAACCTCCGAGGATCCACAGCCTAAGAAAAGTAAGGCTCATAAGCTGAAAGACACTTTTTTTCTTCCTATAGAGGTTGTTCAGCATCTCAGAGAGGAATAAGAAGAAGAAAAAGAAGAAGAATAAAATGAAGACGACGGCTCCGAGCTGGTGCCCAGGGTAAAGAGGACCATTGAGGCCCCAAAGGCCTCTGAGTCGCTGACGGTTGGAGAAATTCAGCCTCGAACCGAGGGGGTCATGGAAAAGGACCCGGGCAAAGTCCCTGAGTCATTGGAGATTAAAGATGCCTCCCGTCGAGATGAGCAGTCGGCAGTTATGTCCGAAGGTGCCAGCTCTAAGGCCCTTCAAAATAAAGAGAATGCCCTAAGTGAATCACTTAGGGAATTAGAAATCGGAGACTCCCCTCCAGTTCCTTCATTCTCGAAAGGGGATGTTTGGGAGGCTCAGGCCCTGAAGGCCCCTCAGGTAGAAGGCACCCTCGGAGGGGAGGACCTTTTCTGAAGTTGTTTTGCCGGGGTCAACAATGTCACTTGCTTGAATGAATTGGACGTACCGAGGAGGAGATTGGGTGAATCTTCCACAAGTTTCAGATTGACCAGTAAATTTCCAGGACCTAGTGTTGATCCCGAGTGCAAACAGGCTATCATTATTATGATCCTAGAGGATGCTCGAGTTTTTTCCACCCCCTTAGGGGTGGCTAGTTACCTTTAATATCTGGTAACCGAGGAATATCAAGCTCTAATGGACGATGTGGGAGAACCATGTCCCTTCAATGAGACCCAGCAAGATTTGAATCCGGTAAGCCCTAACTTTCTTTTTCACGCCGGTCTTCATACATGTGTTTTTCTCTCCTTGCCTAATTCTCTCCCTTCTATTTGTGTAGGCCTCATTACTTTAACATGAAGATTTCTTTAATTCTTGAAGAGAGTTGATCTAATATATGGCTGAAAAGGGCTTATCGAGCATAAAAATGCTCCCAAGCTTCTCGGTGAGCGAAGAGAAAAATAAATCAAAGCCTCTGAGTTTAGCTGGCCATGGCCTAGAAAGAACAAACCGAATTGTAATGACCCGACCGGTTGTTTTGAGCCCCAGCACATCGTTCAGCAGTCTGACGACATGAGCAGCTTCATTTCAGGTGTTATGACTTGTACGCATGGTCGGAATTGAATTTCGGGAAGTCCAGAGTTGATTTGAAAAGAAAATTCTTATTTCTGAAGCTTAAAGTTGAATGAATGAACTAGGATTGGAATTTTGAGTAAACGACCTCGGAATCGTGAACTGAAGGTTCCAGCAGGTTCATATAATGATTTTGAACTTGGGCATATGCCCGGATTGGGTTTTGGACAACCCGGGAGCATTTTGGCGCAAATTGTGGAAGTTAGCAGTTTGGAAGAAATTTCTTAAGTTTGGCTTGAAGTGCATTTCAGTGTTATCGATGTCCGTTTGGGATTCCGAGATTGGGAGTAGCTCCGTAGGGTGATTCTGGAGTTGGGAGCACGATCGAAAGTGAATTCGGAGGTCCGTAGGTCATTTTGAAGTCGTTTGGCTAAAGATAGAAATTTGAACATTTTTGAGAAGTTTGACCGGAAGTGAACTTTTTGATATCATGGTTGGAATCCAATTCCGAAAGTTGGAGTAAGTCCATAATGTCAAATATGATTTGTGCACAAACTTTGAGGTCAATCGGACGTGATTTGATAGGTTTAAAAACCGAAAATAGAAGTTGAAATTCTAAGTTCATAAAGCTTGAATTGGGGTGTAATTCATGAATTTAGCATTGTTTGATATGATTTGAAGCCTCTAGCAAGTTAGTAATGTGTTTTGGGATTGGTTGGTATGTTTGGTTGGAGTCCCGGGGGCCTCAGGTAGATTCTGGATGGTTAACGGATCAAAAATTAGAATTTGGGAAGGTTTGAGGTTGCTGCTTCTGTCATAACCGCATCTGCGGTTCTTGGACCACAGAAGCAGGACGGCAGATGCGGTCGAAGTCTCGCAGAAGCGAAAAGGGGCCAGGCCCAAGGAATTGCAGAAGCGGCCCAAGGACCGCAGAAGCGGTTCCACTTAAGCGGCCCCCTGACCGCAGAAGCGGCCCAGCTCGCCTTGCACAAAGCCGCAGAAGCGGCCATCAACCGCAAAAGCGGTATCCGCAGAAGCGGAAAATGCACCACTGAAGCGAAAAATGCTGGCAGTAGGCTTGTTTTAAAATTGTGATTGACTCATTTTTCATGGCTTGGGGCGAATGTTGGAGAGCTTCAAAGAAGGATTTTCATCTGCTATGCTAAGGTAAGTGATTCCCACCCATTTTTGAGTTGAATACATTAATTATGTATGGATTTAGGCTTTGGAAATTGTAGAAATGATGGTTTTTGATGGAAACCTAGAAAAAATTATATTCTTGGGATTTAGCCACAAATTTGAGCATGGAATTAGGAGTAAATTATATATTTGAGCTAGAGAAGCCATGGGTAAACTTTATCTTCGAAAAAATTTTGGATTTCGGGCACGTGGGCCCGAGAGCGTTTTGGTCAACTTTCAAAAATCGGAGTTAGGAATTACTATAAATTAGTTTGTAATGAATATTTGAGAATATATTAATGGATTTGTGTAGACGTTGGCTAGTCTTGGAGCGTGGTGCATCAATTGGAGTCCTCGGAAGGGCGTGCAATGTCGGTTATGATTCTTCGAAGCGAGGTGAGTCTCCTTTCTAACCTTGTAAGAGGGAATTGTCCCCATAGGTGAAATAATTCATTAGGTGCTCCTATATGTGGGGGCTACGTAGGCACGAGGTGACGAGAGTCCATGTGTAGCTACTATTATGCTATTGTCAGGGTAGCTAGGACCCATCAGCATGTTAGACTTGGATTAATTATGAACCCATTGATAACATTAATTGTTTAAATCCCCTTTGATTAGTAAATGAATTGAAAGAGAGATTAAACATCATTTCCTGAATTGTTAAATAGAGAAATTGCCTTAATTAGATAAATATCCCCGATAAATTATTAATTGGCTATTTGAGCATGTATTTTATATGTACCTGCGTCGCATGCGTGATTCGCGAGTAGGGTATGTGTTTATTTATGGAATAGGCTGAACGCCTCGGCAGACTAAATAGATGCAAGTTTACATTCCTGTTGGATTGGGCCATCGCCTCGGTGTGATTTGCGCATGTTATTTGTCGTTTGGAAACTTTCAAATGTGAAATTTGCCCTTCGTGGCTTGAGATAAATTGATAAGATAATAAAGAATAAACTTTGGAAGCCCTTTATTAATTGTTGAAGGTGTTTACCTATTTTCTGGCTTCGCAAATCAGAACTACTATATAAATACATGATTATCCTCGCATTTATAGAATATTGTTAATTGACCTCTAGTGAGTGTCGAAGTGGGCCATCTCTTCTCTACTTCTTCGAGATTGGGCGAGATACTCGTTGAGTACACGTTGATTACGTACTCATACTACACTTCTGTGCATTTTTGTTGCACATGTATATATACCTCTAGCAGCCTACTGGGCATAGCAGCATGGATGACTCCGGGACTAGGTGAGCTGCATTGTTCGAGATGACCTGCAGCTAGTATAGTTCCCTTCAGCATTTTTATTATTTGTTCCCTGTCCACTGTATTTCGGACAGAGGTTGTATTTTATTTTCCTTATCGATAGTTGCTCATGCACTGGTGACACCGGGTTCTGGGGATGTATTTGGATTTATTCGGAAATCTTAAAAGTTGTTTAAATTTTCATTATTTATTCAGAGGAATATACTGAGTCTTGCTTAAATTGTATAAAAGAAATGTTTTCAAAATTATTATAATGAGAATTTAATTAAGTATTCTAGTTGGCTTTCCTGAAAGAGGTGTTCGGCGCCACCACGACCCTTGGTGGATTTTGGGTCGTGACAATATGGTATCAGAGCACAAGGTTCCCGTTGGTCTCACGAGTCATGAGCAAGTCTAGTAGAGTCTCGCAGATCGGTACGGAGACGTCTGTACTTATCCTCGAAAGGCTACAGGGCTTTTAGGAGTACTTCCCTTCTTGAGTTCCTTATCGTGCGGTTCGATTCCTTTGAGGCTTATGCCTTTGATTCCTTCCCACTCAATCTTATGCGATGCAAGCGCTTGTTATAAATCAAAAATTAAAGGATTGTAAAGGCACTTCAAATGTGGTGCGGGATGATTTTCCCAGTATAGTTGATTGGATTATTATAGCCGCATTACGGAGGGATATTCCATTATTTCAGCTCAGTAACAGAGCTTCTAAGAGCCTTAAGGCTAGGCACAAGTTGCCATAATGCTTATGAGCGATTATTCCAGTGTTGTTGCGACGGTAGGGCGATTGCCCGCGTGTTGAGGCAGTGAATGAATTGAAGGGAGGTTTACTCAATGGGTAATCAAAGGGATTCAGTATTTTATTCCCGGCGGGGAAAAGACAATCGAACTAAGGATGGTCAGATGTGGACTGGTGGAAGTAATGAAGCGTGGTAATTGCAAGTGTGGTGGAGTTCTCCTCTATATGGGGGTGCTGTTATCCTAATTGAATACTTTAAGTTTGTCGGTGTTATGATCTGCTACAATTCGCCTTTGGGACAAGATATTGCAAAATAGTATTGGAGGTACAACAATCAGATAACGCAGGGTGCGGTGGTTCTAGATTTAATCAGTACTTCAAGATGTTGATGGTTCAATAAAGATGACCTTCGAAAAAGTTTGGGATTGGTAGATTGTGGATTCGAGTTCTATGAAGATAAATTTTATTAATACAATGACTGGGCAGCAAAAGATGAGAAAGGCATGTGGGAAGTGTCAGGAGGAGTTTTAAACTTCTAAAAGGCCAGGTTTAGGGAGTGCAGGCCGAACAGTTGATTGAAGGAGTGAGTTTTCCCAAAGTGGGAGAGTGGCGAAGCTGTATAGGGCCTATTAGTAGGATGACTATGTGCCTAAGAATAATTTGGAAGGATCTGGGATTTTAGCGTCGGGCAATGGAAGTCTGTAGAGTTAATTTGAAGCATGGGGTTGTTATGCGGCAGGAGATTTGGTATGATGGAAAGGAGCTGCTTGAAATGAAGAAAGATGTAGCATGACTTTGAAGTGGAAGGATGTTGTCGCGTATTTAATTGGTGTCCACGAGGGGTAAATGGACTGGTGCAGCTAGAAAGTGAACTTGGACTCAGGATTTGGTTATTAATGTCATAGTGATTGTATCCTGTGCAGCAGCATTGGAAGGTGTCGGGAGGTGATTTCCACAGGCGGTTTATTTCCCCGTGAGCAGGTTAGCGGTCGCATGGTTGGCAAAGCTTCTGCAAGGAATTGTATTGGTTATCCAACATGGAGGTCAGTTATGCAAATGTGGATGATGATTCAGAAGGCGAAAGATGGGGATTTACATAAAGATTTCGAGAATTTGCGGCGGATGATTGCGCAAGGTTATATCAATAAGAGATTGAGGAATCTCGGTGAACTCCAGAGTTTTGTGATAATGGCATCAAGCTAAGTGGTAGAGTCCCACCGTCTATGATTGGGTTGTATGGTTAACTACTCGTAAGGTTCTGTTATTTGCATGCTGAGGGGTTATCCTAGCTATGGGAAAAATACCATCAGTAGTAATTTGAGCAGGGGAATTATTAAAGATGTGCTACGATTGGCCTTATGGTCTCCTGTTCAAACTTGGGAAAGAATTCCGAATTTATGCCTCGTATAGAAGAGGGTTTAAAGGGGAGTGGTTCTTCCAGGTGCTTCGTCGAGAGGGTATTAATGAGCTAGAAGATTCATGGAGCTGATTATATTCGGGACCAAGTCAGAGCGGGTGGCTCTCAACAATGGTCCTAGTAGATCCTAAGGGATAAAGTGTGGTGCCCAATGATTTCAAGCCTATGAGTACAGTTAAGGATCAAGATTTGTAACAGCTCATGAGAAGGTTCCCAGAATGTTCTATGATATTTTGACTTGTGGTGTAGCATTTAAGAAATATGAAATGGTCCGTGGGATTTGAGACAGCATGGTCTCGTGACTCAAGGCCACTCGGGATAAGTGTAGAGGGAGTATGTTATGTGTTGAAGAGAGTTAGTATTATTTCCAAGGCAATCAAGGATAAATTGGAAGGAAAAGGATTGATTAGCCATAGTTGAATTTGATCGAGTTATGCGTATGATTTGTGGCGGTACAAGTGAGGTTTGTCGGCCGCCATAATTGATATTATTCGGAGGTATTCTTCTGTTATGACTTGTTAAGTGGAAGAGGATTCCGAAAAGGGCTATGGTGGCTTGGACCACTACTTAAGGATTTGCACATCCCACGGTTATGGGAATCTACCTGTGTGTTTCTATAATTCTCCTGAAGGGAGTTAAGTGAAAAGTTTGTATATGATGAAGTGTTAAACTATTAATGATTTCAAAGTATGATGAAAATCATATTCTATCGTATATTGGCACGTTGGGTGTGGTGAGAGGTATGAAAATTCGAAGTGAGGATCAAGGTCGCAGTTCGGTGTTGACAAGGATGTCACGGGCTCGGATGAGCAAGGAAAGGGTTGAATGATTAAAGTAAATTGGTATTGTATTCATCGTCACCTGAGATCGATGTGTTGTGAAAGAGGCTTCGCATCCTAGGTAAGGATTCTTGATTGCTTTTCAGCGTTAGTGCGTTCGGTAGTTTAGATGTACGGACCCGTTATTTATTTCGGAAGATATTGGGAGCATGTCCAACGGGAAGAGTGTATAAGTGTTACATGTAGTCACTTGATTGACTAAAGATTTGAACCAAGTATGAGGATTGTGGTAATATCATTAATTTGAGAATTTAGGCCTGGGGGCACTTTGTTTATTGGGTTATGAACTGAGGAGGTTGCTCCGGTTATGATGGTTGTTCTTAGGTGTTATGAGGAAAAGTGAGTTACTATGGACCTTTGAAAGGTCATTAGCCAAGTTGGTGCAATCAAAAATCGGCTTGAGATCAGTGGGTTGATTTACATGTGAGCAGGGCTTTATATCAGGCCAGTTTAGTTCATTTCAGTAACGCACTCTTTATGGAGTAGTCAGGGTGTTATCTCGTTGTCAGATATTTCATGTAGTGATATATTGTGCCGTGTGAGTTGTGAGACGGCCTGAAAAATTGTGTATGTGTTGAGGATCCGCGTGGGAATGTCGTATTATGAGCAAAATGACTCTTGAGATTCAGATCATATATCGCACCTCAGTTGTGCTTGAGTTTCGTAGCTTATGGCGCTATATGTCCCTTAGGGATGGTATTATGCACTTAGCGTGCTTGTGACCAAATTTGATATCTTGTTGTAATGGGCAGCTTGGCCCGATGTATATCCCTTTATGCAAGTTCTACGTGTGGATCGGGTGGCATGCCGCCATGATTGTATTGTGAGGATCGGGTGGCACGCTGCCATGGTTATGCTGTGTGGATCGGGTTACATGCCGCAACAGTGTCATGTAAGTGTAGTTTTCTATATGCTATTTTTGTATGTTCTGCTTCCTATTTTCTAAGGGAAGTCCGTAGTAGTGCGGGAGTTAGGCACTTCCTTCCAGAGTTCGTTTTCCTTTGGCATTGCGTTTTAATTGGTGGCCTATTGGCGCATGGTAGGATCATATGAGATTCTAACAATTTCTGGGGTGGCTTATTGCTTGAGCAATTGTATTAGATGAGACGAGGTCTCTTGATCTAGGATTCTGTGCAATCCAGCTGTATGAGGTATGTTATGGAGATAAGACCATTATTGGGTTCAGAATGAGGTGAAGGTCTTGTCAGGAGTATAGACCAAATGTTTTGTTGACCCAACAGTCGATTATGAATGTTGGTACATCTCTTCCATCATGGCGGTATGGTAAAGGATAGAGTAAGACTTGTATATATTATGGGGTGCAATGGGAATACCAGAATAGTAGGGATTTTGACCAAGTTGATCAGAAAAAGGCTATTGTGGTCATGTGGACTAAGTGTTGCAAAGTAAGAATCCAGCAAAGTTATGCAGTCATATTTGAGTACAGCGTGTAGTGATTGATATGGTGATCGTATGTTGGGATCACGCCTAGCATTTTGTTCCGGATGTTAGAATTGGACTTTGAGGCATAACTGCTTGAATAAAAGAGAATATCTTCGAAATTGATTGAGCTAATATGCTCAACTGAATTGTGATGGCACGGGAAGGTGCATGAGGTGTTAAACAGTAATTTCAGACTACTTCAGTGTAGTTCTCATCACGTTCGAGGACGAACGTATGTTTAAGTGGGAGAGAATGTAACGACCCGATCAGTCGCTTTGAGCCCTAGTGCGTCGTTCAGCAGTTTGAGGCCATGAGCAACTTCATTTCAGGTGTTATGAATTGTACGTGTGGTTGGAATTGAATTTCGGGAAGTCCAGTGTTGATTTGGAAAGAGAATTCTTATTTCTAAAGCTTAAAATTGAAAGAATGAACAAGGATTAGAATTTTAGTAAACGACCTCGGAATCGGGGTCTGAAGGTTCCAACAAGTTCGTATGATGATTTCGGACTTGGGCGTATGCCCGGATTGGGTTTTGGATTACCTGGGAGCGTTTTGGCGCCTATTGTGGAAGTTAGCAGTTTGGAAGAAATTTCTTAAGTTTGGCTTGAAGTGTATTTCAGTGTTATCTATGTCCATTAGGGATTCTGAGGCTGGGAGTAGCTCCGTATGGTGATTCTGGAGTTGGGAGCGCGATCGGAAGTGAATTCGGAGGTCCGTAGGTCTTTTTGAAGCCATTTGGCTAAAGATAGAAATTTGATGGTTTTTTAGAAGTTTGACCGGAAGTGGACTTTTTGATATCAGGGTCGAAATCCAATTCAGAAAGTTGGAGTAGGTCCGTAATGTCAAATATGATTTGTGTGCAAAATTTGAGGTCAATCGGACGTGATTTGATAGGTTTAATCACCGGAAATAGAAGTTGAAATTCTAAAGTTCATAAAGCTTGAATTGGGGTATAATTCATGAATTTAGCATTGTTTGATATGATTTGAAGGCTCGAGCAAGTCCGTAATGTGTTTTGGGATTTGTTGGTATGTTTGGTTTGGGTCTCGGGGGCCTCGGGTGGATTCCGGATGGTTAACGGATCAAAAATTGGAATTCGAAAAGGTTTGAGGTTATTGCTTCTGTCATAACCGCATCTGCGGTTCTTGGACCGCAAAAGCGGGACCGCAGATGCGGTCGAAATCTCACAGAAGCGAAAAGGGGCCAGGCCCAAGGAATCGTAGAAGCAGCCCAGGGACCGCAGAAGCAGTTCCGATTAAGTGGCCCCCAAATCGCAGAAACAGCCCAGCTCCCCTTGCCGAAAGCCGCAGAAGCGGCCATCAACCGCAAAAGCGGTATCCGCACAAGCGAAAAATGCACCATTGAAGCGAAAAATGTTGCGCAGTAGGCTTGTTCTAAAATCGTGATTTGGAGTTCATTTCTCTCATTTTTCATGGCTTGGGGCGAATGTTGGAGAGCTTCAAAGAGGGATTTTCGTTTGCTATGCTAAGGCAAGTGATTCCCACCCATTTTTGAGTTGAATACATTAATTATGTATGGATTTAGGCTTTGGAAATTGTAGAAATAGAGGTTTCTGGTGGAAACCTAGAAAAAATTATATTCTTGGGATTTGGCCACGAATTTGAGCATGGAATTAGGAGTAAATTATATATTTGAGCTAGCGGAGCCGTGGGTAAACTTTATCTTCGAAAAACTTTTGAATTCCGGGCACGTGGGCCCGAGGGCGTTTTGGTCAACTTTCCAAATCAGAGTTAGGAATTACTATAAATTAGTTTGTAATGAATATTTGAGCATATATTAATGGATTTGCGTAACCGTTGGCTAGTCTTGGAGCGTGGTGCATTGATTGGAGTCCTCGGAAGGGCGTGGAATGCCGGTTATGAGTCTTCGGAGCGAGGTGAGTCTCCTTTCTAACCTTGTAAGAGAGAATTGTCCCCATAGGTGAAATAATTGATTATGTGTTCCTATATGTGGGGGCTACGTACGCACGAGGTGATGAGATTCCTTACTTAGCTACTAGTATACTATTATCCGGGTAGTTAGGACCCGTCAGCATGTTAGACTTGGATGAATTATGAACCTATTGATAACTTGAATTGTTTAAATCATCTTTGATTTGTAAATGAATTTAAAAAGAGATTAAACATAATTTCCTGAATTGTTAAACCGAGAAATTTCCTTAATTGGATAAATATCCCCGATAAATTCTTAATTGGCTATTTGAGCATGTATTTTATGTGTACATGCGTCGCATGCGTGATTCGTGAGCAAGGTATGTGTTTATTTACGGAACGGGCAGAACGCCTCGACAGATTAAATAGATGCATCTATTGGTTCGGGCCGCTCGACCCTCGGCAGTGCACAATTTACATTCCTATTGGATTGGGCCATCACCCTGGTGTGATTTGCACATGTTATTTGTCGTTTGGAAACTTTCAAATGTGAAATTTGCCCTTCATGGCTTGAGATAAATTGATAAGATAATAAAGAATAAACCTTGGAAGCCCTTGATTAATTGTTGAAGGTTTTTACCTGTTTTCTGTCTTCGCTAATTAGAACTACTATATAAATCCATGATTATCCTCGCATTTATAGAATATTGTTAATTGACCTCTAGTGAGTGTCGAAGTTGGCCATCTCGTCTCTACTTCTTCGAGATTAGGCGGGATACTCATTGAGCGCACATTGATTACGTACTCATACTACACTTATGTGCATTTTTGTTGCACAGGTATATATACCTCTAGCAGCGTACTAGGCGTAGCAGCACGGATGACTCCGGGACCAGGTGAGCTGCATTGTTCGAGACGACCCGCAGCTAGTATAGTTCCCTTCAGCATTTTTATTATTTATTCCCTTTCCACTTTATTTCGGACAGAGGTTGTATTTTATTTTCCTTATCGATAGTTGCTCATGCACTGGTGACACCGGGTTCTGGGGATGTATTTAGATTTATTCGGAAATCTTAAAAGTTGTTTAAGTATTTCATTATTTTTTCGGAGGAATATACTGAGTCTTGCTTAAATCGTATAAAAGAAATATTTTCAAAATTATTATAACGAGAATTTAATTAAGTATTCTAGTTGGCTTGTCTGACAGAGGTGTCCGGCGCCACCACGACCCATAGTGGATTTTGGGTTGTGACACGAATAGACCGAGAAAATAAATATAGTTTTATATGCTCATGACCTTGGTTTGGGAGTGATGGCTAATGATTCGATCTCGCAAGTCCAGTGGCTGCACGAAATGATCGTGCAACTCCAAGGAAAGGTAGATGAGGTGAAGGCTCAAACTGCAGTGTAAAAGCAAAAGATGGAGCGCTTTGCCTTAGAGAAAGAGGCTGCTCGAGCTTAGTTATCCTCAACCGAAAGCCAACTCCAAGGCATGAAAGAGAAGAAATTGGAACAAGCCAAGAAAATTAAGGAGCTGTAGGCTTGGTTGGACACTGAGCTTGCAGTGGCAAAATGTGAGGTTGAGACAACTAAGGGCGATACTGAGGCGATCGTGGATGTCTATCGATCTGACTCTATTAAGATCAATCAAAAGCAGTTCCTGATGCTGATCACGCTCAAGCATACTGGGTTTCCGAGCATGCAAAATTCCAGTCTCGAAGAGAGACTCTTGAAGAGATTCACGCTCGTGGGTTTAACCTTATTGTCGAGATCGAGAATGCGAAAGAGATTAATATTGAAGCCAAAGCGTTTGTCTTTTCTGATGATGATGATTCTGGGAGCATGAGTTGATTCGAGAGCGGAGGAGATCCCAATGGTGAGGATGTAGCTCCCTATGAAAATTCGCCACTTAGTCTTTTTCGTTTTTGAATTTTTGTGTACGAACCTGATTGGTCCTTCTAAATTTTTCATATGTAAAAAAGATATATTTTCTCTCTTACTTGTCTTTATTTAACTTTATTCCTCGTGCAAATTCAGTTTCTTCCATGTCTTGATAACTTTCATAAGTACGAGGTTTGGGCATTTTGATCGAAGTTTGACTAGTGTAGTCTTTATAATCAAACGATGACCCTTAGGTTTTAGTTGAGTGAGGATGATTCGCGAACTAAAAAAATGGAACGTCCCTTAGGCCGATAAGACCTCATAAGAATGGATCTTTTCCATTTTTGGCTTAAAAAGTTAAACATATGAAAATGTGTTATGCCTTAGCATGAAATAGGGTTGTTCGAGAGTTCGAACAATCCGGTACCCCTCAGGGTTTTCAAGGATTGATGTATCGAAACCCTTTACAATTTTGCCGAGGGTAGACTTTTTAATAGATTCTATGAAGATATTAGAAGGTTTGTTTTACTACAGAATTTGGACGTCTCCGAGCCGTGTTGGTTTCACCATAGCCTTTAACTTGGGATTTGCCTTTTGGGCTTGTTTCGCAATTATACTTCGAACTTGTTCAAAGTGTCAGTCCCTGAGTGAAGTGGTCGTGGCCTGTAACAATGAGGGTTTCCTTTTTATGGTTTTATGATATCAAGATTTTAGTAGTTTGATTACATTGATTTTTCAGGTGGCAGTCCCTAAGTAGGGGGTATGTTGTTTGAACTTTAGCTGTGATCAGCAGTTAGGTCTGTTTCCACAACAGACCAAAAGTAAGAAATTGTAAAGTTAAATTTTCTCTAAGGCATGAAATATTTGGCAAGGAAAAATACTTTTCTCAATAGATTATACATGCGTACATGTTTTTCTTTAGGGCTCGAGTAATCTACATAGGCACGGTTCATTTGATCGTTTGGCCCTTACAAAGTTTTAACTATCGACACGAAGTATCTTCCTTGTAGCAAAGCCCACATCTGAGGGTGATGCCCCACAATATTCGGTGTTGATTGTAATGAATCCTCGGATACTGTTGAATTGCTCTAAGTTAGCACGAACAATGGTTGCCTCATTAAAAACCTCGCAAAAAAAAAAAACCAATTGGGATAAAAACCGGTTTAAGGGAAAAACAGTGCAACACGTGCTTTCAGACCTAAGGACTTTGTAATGAAGAATCCTTCAACATCTGTTATTGAACACCTACAACTGGTTAGTATAAAATATAAACTAAAATGGAGAAGATAATACCTTAATAGTAATATCGTTTGAGGAGTGATATGTTCGAATTTTTTTGTAATTGCTCATCATCCATCGTGCCAAGTTTGTAGGATCCCTATCCGACTATTTCGAGGACCTGATATGGTCCCTGCCAATTCGGACCAAGTTTTCCTTTATTTGGGTCTCGAGTATTTAGGATGACCTTTCTTAGAACTATGTCCCCGATTTAAAGTGTCGAAGATTGGCTCTTCGATTGTAGTATCTTTTGATCCGCTATTTCTATGCTTCCACACGAACAAGGGCGACTTCCCGCATTTGATCGAGCAATTCTAGTATCATATTCATAGCCTCGTGATTTGACTCCTCCGCCACATACCGATACCTGAATCTAGGTTCTCCAACTTTGACCAGGATAAGAGCTTCGACACTGTACACTATAGAGAATGGTGTTGCCCCCGTACTAGATTTTGACGTTGTTCGATACACCCAAGGACATCGGGAAATACTTATCTCCATTTTCCTTTGGCTTCGTTTAGTCTTTTCTTCAGATTTTGGATGACAGTCTTGTTTGTCAATTTAGCCTGCTCGTTCCCCCTAGGATGGTATGGTGTTTACATGATCCTTTTTATTTTGAGGTCTTCAAAAAAATTCGTCACTTTGCTACCGACTAATTGCTTTCTATTGTCACATACGATCTCGGAAGGCATTCTAAGTCGCGTACAATATGGTCCCAGATAAGGTCTATGACTTATTTTTCTCTGACTTTCTCAAAGTCATATGCTTCAACGCACTCAGAAAAATAGTCAGCCATAAATAAGTAAATTTAGCCTTACCTAGGGCCGATGGTAGAGGGCCAAAGATGTCCATCCCTCATTTCATGAACGGCCATAGGGATAGGTTTGATTGGAGTTGCTCTCCGGTCTTGTGAATCGTCGGTGCGTACCTTTGACATTTGTCACACTTTAGAACAAATTATTTAGCATTTTTTTCCATATCAGCACAATAGTATCTTGCTCTAATTATTTTGTGAACTAATGACTTAGCATCGAAATGATTTCCATATATGCCCTCGGGAATTCCTGTAGAACATAGTTGGTGTCTCCTGGTCCCAAACATTTTGCTACTAGTCCATCGAACGTTCTCCTGTACAGTGTTCCATCCTCGGCCAAAGTGAACTGTGCAGCCTTCGTGCGTAGAGTCCTTGATTTTTTTAGGATCCGATGGAAGCTTCCGTTATTTAGGTATTCAATGTACTTATTCCTCCAATCCCAGGTTATACTTGTGGAGTTTATTTTGGCATATCGTTCTTTGATTACTGACCTCGAAAGTTGTACAACAGTCCCAGAGCTATGTTCATGATCTTCGATCGATGATCCCAAATTTGCTAGAGCACCGACCTTGTTGTTTTGTTCTCGAGGTACGTGATGTAGGATCCATTCTTTAAATTGATGTAGAGACACTTATAGTTTTTCCAAGTACCTCTCCATTCGATCTTATCCAACCTCAAAAGTTTTGTTGACTTGATTTACCACAAGTTGGGAGTTGCACTTGGCCTCGATGACCTTTGCTCCGAAGATCTTATCTAGCTCAAGACCTGCAATCATGGCCTCATACACAGCCTCATTGTTAGGTAATTTCGAGGTGTTGATACACTGTCTAATTGCATTACCTGTGGTTGACTTCAAAATGCTGCCTAGCCCAGACCCTTTTGTTGCTCCCCCTTTTTCTCGCGAAATCGGGTTTATGACATTTGGGAAGACAACTCGTGCCCTTTTGGGAATTGGGTTTAATGGAATTGAAGATTCGCCACCTAATGATTTAAGTGCATTAGGACACTTTAGAAGAGCTTGATTTTTGGATAACCAGAGATAGGGTAAGGGCTTGAAATTATTCCATTGGGAAGGTGTTAGGCACCCCTCAGAATCCACTAGTGTGGTTCCCGGCCAAGCTATTGTTGTGACTTAAGGTACAAATAACACATAGAAAAGTAGGACTTCAAATAAGAGGGGATTTTTCACACACTGTTAGAAATAAACAAAGTCAGAAAGCATTAAAGAGAGTTAATTTAGAAGAAACATTTTAAAAGATTTAAAAAAAACAAAGAACAAAGGGAAGGGGGTCCTAGGTTTATTAATATTATGGATCACCCCACACAACACCCGATAATCATTCTTACGCGTGGTGTTATCGCGTGGTCATCATATTTATATCTACCCTTTCCCTCCCCTTTAAAGTACTAAAGCGCGGAATGGTCTCATTTACTTATTGCATGCTATTACCCGCCCTAATCCTATCAATCCCGGAGGTATTTGGGACTACTAAAGGGAGGAGATGTTAGGCTTATTTGTGGTTTCAAAAGGTAAAAATGCTAAGGTGGCAAACAAAACACATATAGCAAGTTTGGGGGGGAGCATATAAACAAATAAAAGGCTCAGACAGACCTCCTTTAGACAAAAGAAAACACATAATTTTGCACGTCTTACACATACTTGTTTTAGGGTCTGATTAAAACTTAAAAGGTTTGAGGCAGACTGATTTATTACATAGTTCATATAAGAAGCCCGGATCAGGCCTGCCTGCTGGGTGTAACTAATAACACCTGATTCAGTTTATAAGTTTATCTTATGGCTTGCCTAAGTGTTAGATGAAAACCTATAGGCATGATATCTACTGATTTCAGAAACAAGAATATGAGCTGATTACATACTGATTTAAGAGAAGGTTATCAGTTATTAAGGAAATACGAGTTTTAGAAGAGCACAAGTTTTGCCATTGGTAAAACATTATTATTGCTAGTTTTAGACTTATAAGCAAGTGAGGTGATTTAGATTCGATTAACTCCTATAGGCATACTTTCCATGCGTTTGTCGACTTTAGAACACATTTATAAACATAGTAAAATGCAGAGAACCCTATAGGCATGACATCTAAATGTTGGATTTTATATGAACATGACATTTGATTGCATTTGGCTATCAAGACCTATAAACACATTTGTCTAGTGAGAAGTGGATAAGCAAGAAACAGAAAGTACATATAGGCATATTTTCTACATGCACGTGCATCCTACAGATATGGTATCTATATACAGAAATCTGAACCTATATACATGGTATCTATATGAGAATGCAGAAATTAGAAATTCCTATGGACATGTTATCTACATATGTGAATGCTGAAATTAGAAATCCTATAGACATGATATTTATATGAGAATGAAGGAACTTATAGACATGGTAGCTATATGAGAATACAAGAATTAGAACTTCCTATAGGCGGGTTATCTACCTATTTTGCATACATGGTTACCCCTCCCTTTTCACTAGCCATTCCCAAGAGTTTTATTACAAAGTTATTACAGACTAGAAGAAAATAACGTGAAGAAAAATACATCAGAAATTAAAAGTACAACCAAGGAGAGCCTGATTCAGACTTCCTGTCTGAAATATGAAGTAAACCAACTCCAAAGATCAAATTTCAAAGCCTTTTTCCCATTTAGGGGTGTGTCAAAGTTCCCTAAGAGTCTCACATGTACTCCGGGTAGTGTTTACACCCCAAATACATTACCAGATTAAGACATAGTGCTGTGTGGAAAGGCCAGCCCTCAAGTGTTCAAGTTCAGAGGGAACTCAAGGTCCCAAGGCAAGGCTCACATAAGGGGGCATAACTTAGGAACTAAGAGAGAGTGTAAGTGAAAGATTATGAAAGGGGAAAGGGAAAGGGAAACAGTTCACATTAATACACATATGGGTATAGGGAATGGGAGAATTTGCAAGAGCAAAAGAAAAGCAGGTTGATGGGCACACCCTCCAGCCTGTTCATATAGAGGCTAAGACCCCCATTGGTTCAAACTTAATTCATGGGCAACAACTCTCATTACCATGACTTAAGCCACAAATCACAAACACATAAGGGTAATGGGGTAAGGGGCCAAGGATTCACAACATATGCAGGCAGAAAGATGTGAGCGTATTTAATTTAAATGTTGAACTCTACAGAAGTAGCACAGTGGACACGGATATGAAAGTTGTAAATAAACATATTGTGGTGATGCTGAAACTTAAATTAGGACAAACCAGTTTCAGAGAGGCAAAATAGAGAAAATGCAGTAGTCTTGTAAAAGCCATAGAATAAACAAGAAGAGAGTGCTAGTAAGAGTTTAGAAGAGATTGTGAAGTAGTAGTGAAGGATTATTAATCGTGTGTGTTGTGTGTTAAAGAGTCATGTATTTATAGTGTGAAAGTCATGAGGAAATAAGGTAGGAAAATAATTGAATAACTAATTGCCAATCAATTACACAAGACTCCCTTTAATTAAGGGATTCAGATTCAAACGGGTAAAAACCAATTAAGGAAAGAAATTGAATAAACACTTTGTTCACAACATGCAATTAAGGGCACATACATAAAAAGGTTATTTATGGACAAGGTTTTGAAGTACACGGTTTGTGTAAATAAGGTAAGAAGATCAATTAACAACCATTAAATCAAATGGTCTGAGATTTTATATGAATGAACCAAGTCAAAAAAGATGAAAAGGGGTTTTACTTAGGTCGAGTCACAGAGAAAATCAGTAAACAATGTAAAGAAATCAATCAGGCTATATTCAGAAGGAAGCTTGAACTAATTGCAAATTCAAAAACCATTTAGAGGGAAATTCATCATATATAAAGAGCATGTGAGCATGTTAAGTATGAAAGAGGACTGTCATGTTACTGTAAAATCAATAGAGAAATCCAGTGTAGAAGAGTTTAGTAAAAAGGTCAAAATCACATGAAAACAAGGAATCCCCAAACTCAATTCAAAGTCTTCAAGTTGGTCTGAAAGAGTCAGGGGTTTTGAAATAAAACCCTAGTTAAATCAAATCCCACAATCAAACTTGGTGGAATTCCCAAAATCTAGGGTTTCCACCTTGAATCCAGTACAGAGATGAGAAGGCAAGTAGTTGAAACAGGCTCAGAGGTTTCAAAACTAAAACCTCTTGCATGTTCCTTTCAACAGCAGAAACTCATGAGAAAACATGATAGCAAAGTAACATGCAAACACAGTAGGAGGATTCAAAGATCATAATGGAAAATACTGCTAAGAACAGTGGAAGAAGCGTGCTTAAGAAGTTTTCTAAAAGAAACTTAAACAGGGCTTAGTAGAAGAAAAATAGTAAAACACTTAAGAACACAGTAGAAAAATATAGTAGGCGAGACATAACAGAACATGGTAGAAGAAAATAGCATAACATAGCAGAAAAGCATATGAGAACATAGTATAGGAAACACAGACAGTAAAAGAATATACAAGAACGGAGTATAAAAAACAAAATAGAAGAGCATAAAAGAATGGGGTATAGAAAACACATTAGAAGACCATACGTGGTAGAAGAAAAATATAAGAACACAGTAGAGGCAAATACAAACAAACGAAAGTCAGAGAAACACCTAAATATTTTCAGAAAACCCTAGATCGGAAAAGAAAGGTTCTGAAAGTAATTGAAAGAAAAGTTATGAAAATCATTTGAAAACTCAGGGAAAGCAAAGATACACAACGGATCTAAAGAAATCAGAGAGGACCTCAAAGGGTTAGGGTTTAAGAGGAACCCTAGAAATGAGAAAGGCTTTGAAAGGTCACCGATCTAAGTCAGAGAGGTCAGAACCAGGCTCAAACAACCATGGTACGCCTTAGCAACGTCGAAGATGACCGGAGAACCTTGAATCGATAGAGGAATGGGTTTGAACCTTCAAGGTCAGGCCTTGAATCTTCAAAAATCAGGCATATATGAGCAATAGGAGGTGAGTAGAGGGCCTTCATAGCCTTGGAAGCCATAGATTCTGGTAGCTTTTAGGGCGGAGGTGGTAGGAGACGATTAGGGTTTTGAGAATATTTGAGAGTGTTTGAGAGAGAGGAGGGTTTCTGAGGTGGCGGATAATTGAAAATGATTTAGGGTTGGGGGGTTTGGTAAATTAAAAAAGGAAAGAATGTGTGTGAGTCATTGATCTGTTAGATCAACGACTGGGATTAAAAGAAAATGTCCGGGCGGGTTATTTGAGTGGATCAGTGGCGGGTAATTTAGGAATTGGGCCGGGTAATTTGGGATTAGGATTGGGTTTAATTGGGGGCTTATTTAGGCTAAAATTAAAATAATTAGGGCTAGTATTTAAATAGCCACTTTTCCCCTTTTTATTTTATAAAAATAGTAAAATAATTTTTGAAAATAAATTAAAGGTACTTAATTAATTAATAATATATAAATATTAAATAAAAAATACTGGAATCAATTTTGTAATTATAAACACAATTAATTCTTAAAATAGGCTAATATTGCAATTATATGCAATTTAGCTTTAAAATACTAAATAAATTTGTAAAAAATGTGCAAAAATTACCTTAGCTATATTTTGGTATAAATATGAAAATACAATAAATAAATCACCAAAATAATAATTTGAGGAACAGTTGTTGATTTTTTATTGATAAAATAGGTTAATAAATTGATTTAAAAATTAGAAAAAATACTAAAATATTTGGATACACTTATATATGCATACATGTGCTATTTTCAAAGGTATTTTGCATATAAAAATATATAGGGAAAATTGGGTATCAACACCCTTCACGTTCAAAGCATCGTCTGTGCAGAGGGTCCACACCCCTAATGATGTACCTGATTTTAATAATAGTTCCTTTTTGACCTCGGGTACGATGGCTGACATAAATATAGCGATGAAGTCTACCAAAATTTGAGACTCGATTATCGTTTGGGGTTGATACTTGATATCGAACCTGCTGATCTCGACGGCCCACTTGGCCAATCAACCCAAGAGTTCAGGCTTGTGCAAAATGTTGCGAAGGGTGGTAGGTCATTACAACACAAATTGGGTGACATTGAAAATATGGTTTCAATTTCCTAAAGGCACGTATTAAAGCAAGCACTAATTTTTCTAAGTGTGGGTTCCGGGTCTTGGGTCCGACTAACACAATAGATAGGAAACTATATACCTTGCTCTTCTCGAACTAAGACCCCACTTACCTCTATCTTCTGAGATCGTTAAGTATAAGTATTTTTACTCGTCCGCCTTTGGGGTGTTAAGCAATGGCGGGATCGATAGGTACCATTTGAGTTCTTTCAAGGCCTTTTGACATTTCGGGGTCCATGCAAAATTACTCTTTATCTTAAGCAGCGAGAAGAGCCGGTGGCTCCTATCTGAGGAACTGGAAATAAATAGGCCTAGGGCGGCTATGCGCCCTGTTAATCATTGTACAACCTTGACATTATCAACAACTATGATGTCTTCGATTGTGTTGATTTTATCAGGGTTGATTTTGATCCTTTGATTTGATACCATAAAGCCGAGGTAAATGCGGAACCAACCTCGAATGCACATTTCTCTGGGTTGAGCTTCATGTTGTATTTTTTCAGTGTGTCGTAGGTCTCTTGAAAATGTTGAAATGGTCCCCTTTTTGTAGGGACATAACTAGCATATCATAAATATAAACCTCCATTAGTTTACCTATTTGTTCTTCAAACATTTGATTTACTAGGAGTTGATAAGTAGCATCGGCATTTTTAGCCTGAAAGGCATTACATTATAACAATAGGTGTCGTATTTAGCGATAAAAGAAGTATTTTCCTTATCCTCCTGGTTCATTTGTATTTGATTGTACCCGGAGTAGGCATCGAGAAAACTAAGGATCTCGTGGCCAGCCGTGGCATCGATCATGCGATCAATATTCGAAAAAGGAAAGGAATCTTTAGGACATGCCTTGTTTAAATCCTTATAATCTACGCACCTTCAAAGTTTTTTTCCCATGTTAGGGACTACGACAAGATTTTCTAACTATTCAGGATATTTTACCTCCCGAATGGATGTTGTATTGAGAAATTTTGTTACCCCATCATTAATAAATGCATGTTTTACCTCGGTCTGCTCTTTTGTTGTAACATCCGTACATTCCGACTAGGTGTGGACATATTAAATGGGTATTAATTTGATAGTTTATACATATGAAGTCCTAGCAGGATGAATATGGGTAAAAATAATTGTATTGGAATCAAGATACAAAGTGAGGTGCATAAGACTTGACAAAATCGACTAAGTTTGCAGAAG
The DNA here is from genome assembly GCA_026770625.1 of Nicotiana glauca. NCBI lineage: Eukaryota > Viridiplantae > Streptophyta > Magnoliopsida > Solanales > Solanaceae > Nicotiana > Nicotiana glauca. The sequence goes on along the minus strand of MU681006.1, from coordinate 23,498 downwards.
GTCTGTTTTCCAGCAAGGTTTAGTGAAAATTTGTAAGGAATTTGGGAAAACTCAAAGAATAAAAGTTGTAGGGTTTTGCAATATCTTTCCAACGATATTTAGTGGAGACCAAACGCAACTCTGTACAAAATGTTTTGCCTGTTTTACATAACTATACGTAACCACCATGCTTGGCCGTGTTTGACCGCGATCGCAGTTGTGAGGCAGTGCTCCACCTATTTACCGTGGTCTGAACCATGGTCAAGCCTACTGGGATGTGGTGGAAGACTTGGGAAGTCATCTTTTTAGCGCTATTTCGTCCCCCACAGCCCCAAAATATAAAAATTTGCTCTAGAAAGGAAAGCTCTCAAAAACCTAACTCCTTAATGGTTCTTCCACCACCCAAGGTAAGTTCTAATGGTGATACTAAGTTAATTTCAATTTCCCAATATCTTATTAACATGGGTAAACACTCCATGTCATTAGATATTAGATTGGGACATCGTTGTTGAGAGAAGGAACACTAGAACTCGAATTCAAGGGGACTGAACTTCAAAAAGGTAATGTCTTCCCCCTCTAACTGATTCTAGCATCAGATTAACGTTTATAGACTCTAGTTTATAAGATATGATTTGATGGGTTTGATAGAAAAGCATGAACGGTTATAGGTTTGGGGTATTGATTGTTGTATTGGTTAAGGGTATTGTTTACCTTACGGATGATAAAGAATGATGTTGATTATAACCATTTGAGACTTTAGAATTTATTTAGGAGCAAGAGAATGGGTTATTGGGTGTAGAGACACCACTAATAAGGACTAGTAAGCTTTATGCCACCAAATGTTTGAGAAAATGCCTAAGCGACCAAAACATGAGTATTATTGCTAATATGGAATCTCCTTGACTTGTATTGATATAGATTGAAGTTAAAAGGGTTGGCGAATGTTGTATTATCCTAAAGAGTAGGAAGTTAAGGTATGTGAGGCTAACTATCTATGTTTGGAAATGTTAATGTTTCTCTCTACACTACGTTTCTTTTACGATGTTACTAATTGCCTCAAAAATATAGTTTAGCCTAGTTCATTGAATAGTTGTAGAACTTCTATTATTTAGCTTCATAACTTGTTCATGACTTTCATTCTGAACGTTGTGAACTTAGTGCGTATTCAATATAGGCTTGGGTTTGATGCCCCCGAGTCTTAGCATAGCTTACTCAGTATGCCCTAACCAGTTGAAATTTCAGTGTTCATAATCAATTCAAGAATACATGTCTCAGTCTAGTCCTATTCAGTATTGCAGTATTATGTAACTCAGTGTAATCCAGTATTCCAGTATCATGTAACTTAGTGTGATTCCGTATTTAACTATCACGTATTGCAGTATGATTCTAAGTTCCTAATTTTAAATCCCTAGATGTTGAACACCTATATTTGGGCCCAAGGCCGCAGTTAATACTTTATACATCTTTGGGCCTGAGGCCACAGTTAATGCTTTATGCATCTTTGGGCCTGAGGCTGCAGTTAATACTTTATGCATCGTTGGGACTGAGACCATAGTTTTGCTTTAGGCGCCTTTGAGACTGAATCCTCAGTTTATTCTTTACGCATTTTGGACCTGAGCTTGCAGTTATGTATATGGATACTTGGGCCCGAGGCTGCAGTATGTGCACATATATATATATTGGGCTTGAGGCCGCAGTTTAATATTCACATAAATAGGTTGTTCATCATTCAGAAGAGGGAGTATTCATATCCTTACTTCCTTTCAGTTCAATTATTAGTTGTCATTTCAGTTATTAGTTATCATTTCAATTACCATTTATCATTTTAGTTATCAATTCTGTTATCAGTTATCTGTTATCATTTTAGTTTCAGTTTCAACATTTATAATTCTTTCTTTCAGTTGCATTACATACCAGTGCAATTCAAATGTACTGACGTCCCTTTTACCCGGGGCCTGCATCTCACAATGCAGGTAATGATTTACAGGTTAATGATTCAGAGTGCTAAGATTCTCGTACCAGCTATTTGGTGATCCCCAGTTCTTTTGGGGCATTATCATTACTACACTCTTCAGTATTTTCAGACGGACAGTGTTTTCAGTACAAATTAGAGGCTTTATAGACTAGAGGAACAATTAGACAGAGTCGTAGGCTTTTCACATTAAGCTATGTTGGCTACAAATATGTTTTAGAAATGTATTAGTATTTTCGCACTTTGATTTATATCATTCAGACTTTCAATATATCAGCATATGTTAGTTTATCTTTCGCATTCAGTATGTTATGATATCACATGTTGATTCAGCCAGCCAGTTGGTTCGCTCGGTCACATGTAGTCGGGCACCGAGTGCTGTGTTACGTCCAGGCCTAGGTGCGGGGCGTGATAAAGCTTGGTATCAGATCACTAGGTTCAAGAGTCCTAGGGAGTCTATGAAGCCGTGTCAAGTGGAGTTTCCTTTATATGTATGTGCCAGCCACTCATATAAATGGTTAACTACCAAGACATCTAGGATTGTCTCATTTCTTTCTACTCTAGATCGTGCCATGAAGCATAGAGCAATAGTTAAACTTCTCTTTCTTTCGAATTCCAAATGTATCGGATGCCCAAGCGACGCGCATGAGAAACCTAATGTCCTAGAGAGAATAATTGCCCATTGGGGTACAATTATGGAGTATAAGTTGGTAACAAATGAGACATGAGATGATGTTAAAAGTGGATGTAATGGGTAGTAGTACAGATTAGAGCATAACCTTATCAAAAAGCACAAAAGCAGTTATTACATTTTATGATCATCAGTTTTACTCAGTTACCAGTTATATAGTCTTTCAGTTAGCAGGTTTATGGTTATTTAGTAAGCCGGTTATTTGTTATTCAGTTACCAGATCTCTAATTTTCAGTGTATCAAAATTTCTGGAGACTTGTGAGTATATAGTGATGCATATGGATGCTCAAGAAAATGTAAGTAACAGTGATTATAGCAAAAATCTTTGCATGTTTTAGGGATTAAGACCCAAGACTCACCAAATGGTGCATAATATGATTTATCAGATATGTATGGCAACGTATCCGTGTAAGGCCCCGTAAAAATTTTGTGCTCAAAACCTAGTAGCTCGTAGTGCCAAGTTCTGAATCAAAATTTTGCACTTAAAAATCAAGAATCAAAATTTTCCAGAAAATAGTCATTATGCGGTCCAGAATGCGGTCGCAGATCAGGTATGCGGATCGCATTTCTACCGCAGAGTTAATCAGAGAGTTAGTCGAAATTGATGTTGAAAATACGATCCATTATGCGATCGTATAATCCATATACGGACCGCATAACCATCGCATAAATTCCTCAAGGATTTGTGAAGGTCAGCTCTGCGGTGCATTATGCGACCGCAGAACAGGAATGCTGACCACATTCCCAAGCAGAAATGCTCAAAGTTTTGGGACACTTCTGCTGTCCAATCCGCGAACCGCATTTCGATTCTGCGATCGCGAAGTGCGACCGCAGATCCTGCTCGGGCTTCTAAATTTTCTAAATTTTAAACCCGATCCCCTTTTTAATAAAACACCCCAACCCCTCATTTTAATCACGTTACTGGGCAAAATAAGAGAGAGGGAAGAGAGGGTTCTTGAAAGAGAAAGCAATCTTCATAAATTTGATTTTCCAAAGTCACCCAGGCCCGGAAATTCTTGAGTATTATCTTCATCTCCATTCTTGCAAGTAAGGTCCCCAACTCTTTTTCATTGATTTTCAGATTTTAATAAAAAGGGAGATTCTTATGCATTGATTCTTGGTAATAGGGGTCGAAACACTCATGCATGTCTATTAAAACCTAAAATCTAGTAAGAGTAATTAGGTGGGAGTAAAGAATTGTGTAAAGGAGGGTTGATAACCTAAATATGTTCGGGTAGTAATTGTGAAATTTGATTCTAAGAAATATGTATTAATTTGTGCACTAGATTGACATTGCTAGGCTTTTTGGTAAAGTTGGAAGTAGATATTAAAAGGGAATTCAGCTCCAGGTATGTATGGCTAACCTTGATCTTTGTAGAATCGCCCTGTTTGGTGTACGAATGTTTGGTATGTGATGTCTGCGTGGCTTGTTCATGAAATTATTGTGATTGTGCTTGTGGTAAGAGTTGAGGAACAAATGATGAAAGAAAATAGTAAATGATGCAACTGGAATAACTGTGATAACCACATCTATGGCTTATTGGGGCAATTGTCGTTGTGATGTAAAACACATGTGAGTTGTTAGATATGACGGAAAATAGTATTGATGGTCATGGAAATACTTGTAAATTGTTTTTGTTATTTCTTAAGAAGTGTTGTTGTTGATCTTTGTGAATTGTTGATTGTTTTTGTGTTGTTAGTGAATTATGACTGTACAGTGGGATCGAGCTGCGCATCGCAACAAAAAGTTATAAAGTGCGGGTTGTGGTAATAAGGGTGGCCGAGGTAATAAGGGTGGCCGAGGTAATAAGGGTGGAAAGTGATCGAAATCACTATTGAAATAAACATTTGAGCAAATTGTGAAATCATTGACGTGCAATTGTGGAAGGGCGAAACAGGAGAGATTGAAAACTTGTTTGCCTTGATTGTTCCTTTTCTTGTGCATTTGATTATTGTTTCTATTACTGTTACCTACTTGTATATGGCTTGAGTTTACTTGGAGCAAGTTTGTTCATACATACTAGTACAATTCAAGTATACTGACACCCATTTTGCCGGGGACGCTACATTCGTGTTATGACTGTAGGTGGATCCATAGCAGGTACTCTAGTCCACCAACCGTAGCTCTTCATCACTTCCCGTCAGCTGAATTGGTGAGCCCCTTTCCTTTTGGGGCACTGTGTGGCTCATGCCGCTTTTGTTTTGGGATCTTATTTTGATATTTGTATGAGGTATAACCGGAGCCTTGTTACCGGCAAATACGTTATCATCTCTTTTTCATGTTTAGAGGCTCCGTAGATAGGAAATGTGGGTCATGAACTTATGTAATATGTATCTTGCACGTTGGGCTATGTAAAGTGTAAACCACGCTATGAATCATGTACCATATGTATGTTTTGTAATAAAAAGGCGTTTTGATTGTAAATGGTTATTTCTCTTGGCTAGTAAGTAATGAAAAAAAAAATGGGGTAACACATGGGGTAGGAAAGGCACCCAGGTCCGCTTGACTGGGGCTACCCGGTCGAGCACCGGTCATGTCCCTCAGATTCGGGGTGTGACAATTCGTATGTCACCCCACGGTGTATCAGGTAAAGAATTCAACCACAATGGGCATAGAATTGATCACTATAGTTTTGGACAGAAAAGAGCCTAAGGGAAATTTAGCTAAGAATAATATGATGTACCAAATGAGAACCAAGAGCAGGCAACATTGAATTTTAGGGAATGATTTTAAGTTGAGATTAATACAAATCAGAACTAGAAGTATCATGTTAGTAAGTTACTATAAGAAGTGGCTATTATTTTGAGATAAAAGATACGACAGTTCCCCTTCAAATTATGTGAACATGTGTTTTGGCCGAAGGTTTATAGTTTGAAGTAATTTTGAAGTACATAGAAAGTTTTGGGGTTAGATATTCCAATTTCGTTTAAGATAGATGAACTTTCCCTAAGTGTGATATATGTACATAGTTCAAAAAAAGGGATAGTACACGGCCTCAAAATAGGGTCGGATAAGAGGGAAGTTAGAAATAACCTTATGCCTCCCTTTAGTTATTCAAAGAAGAACATAAACACATGATGCTACCAGGCGGTTAGTAATAAAATAGTGAGTATGTTTGAGTAGATACAGTGAATTAGCACTTTCAGCTGAGCTAGTAGAGGTACAATTTGGTTTACTTAGATAGGTTAACTCTAGTGAGTGGATGACGATTTGAAATACCGAATGCTTGTTAGAATTTTAAGAGTATAAGTTAAACTTGAAGCACCATGACAGTGGGAGAAGAAAATCAGCTACGCAGTGAGAGAGCAAACTACAGAAGAATAGCCTTTAAGAATTATCGAAAAAGGATCTCCCCAAGATTGACAGTATGAGTAGAGTATATGTATGATAGTTATGAATACACTAGCTTTCCGTTAAGTGAATAATTTGGATTTTTCCTAGAAAGAAGAATTGCTCGGAAGTAAGCCAGAAGGTGAGTCTTCATTGATATAAAGTGCAAAGAATTTTTAAGGATAAGAAAAGTTATTTGGATCCCAACAAAGAGAGAAGGATTCACAAGTATAAAACCTTTGGTCTAAGGGGGAGATATGAAAATCGGCAGTAAATCCAGTTGGAGATTTGAAACCCGCATAGTTAGCATGGGATATAAAAAAGGAAGAGAGAGAACTATACAAATCATGCCCAGTTATGTATCATGAGGCTAGTGCCATCACATGAGACTCTAATCTTCGGGGTATAGACTTAGCTCATAATAATTCAATAAGTGTTTTTAGGAAATGCTTAAGAATATAATCAAGTGTAGGAAGTATAACTAATCATTGAGGTAGATAAGAGAACTCTATTGAAAGAAACTCACCGCTTAGCCCAGCTAGGAATTCAATTTGCGTACTCCAAAGATAGTGAGTTGTTGTCTAGAATATGACTTTTTTCCCTTAGTAGCCATAGAAAAGGAGAAACAATTTGATGATTCCTACGTGTTGTAGTTGAAATAGGAGATTCACAAGTATAGGACGATGTCTTTTGAATAAGGGGGAGATAATAGTACTTTGAGATACCATGACAGATTGTGTGTTCCAGACATATATGGAGTTAAAGAGGGAATATCATACTGGAAGCTTAGAATTTCAGGTATTCTATTTACTCAGGTACCACAAATATGTATCATGTTCTTAAGAAGGTTTATTAGTAGACCAACATGAGAAAGAACGTCACAGACCTTGTGGCCAAATTGTCCGAAAAGTTAGAAATTAAAAGTTGGGAAGCATAAAACCTAGTGTTTTATCACAGAATACACATATTTTGAGTGGAGCTGGTAATATGAAATTTATGATAGGATTATCTTGCTTATTTTAAAAGCATGATTTGATTGGATGATTGTAAATCGACTTACCAAGTTAGCACTCTTCTTGCCAGTTAAAACTATAGATTCAGTAGAAGGTTATACCAAGTTGTACATTCTAGAAATCGTTTGATTGCATGAGACCCCATTGTCCATTATTTTGGACTGTGGTGCTCGGTTTAAAATGAACTTTTAGAAGTTCTTTCAGAAAGGATTAGGCACAAGTTTTTCATCCTCGAAAAGATGGCTGGGCAGAGCGCATTAATCAGACAGTTGAGGATATGTCCTTGATTGTAAAAGTAATTGGGATGATCACATGCCTCTCATTGAGTTTTCCAATAATAACACCTACCATTCTAGTATCAAGATGGCACCACGCGAGACTCTGTATGGACGAAGGTGCATATCGCCAATTAGTTAGTTCAAAGTTGGTGAAGAGGAGTTGTTGGGATTAAATTTGGTCTATCAAACTATAGAGAAAGTTAAGTTAATTCAAGAGCATTTGAAGATAAATCAAAGCTGCCGAAAGTCCTCTTCGTGCGTGCAGCATAGAGACCTAAAGTATAAAATTGATGATTGGGCGTTTCTGAAATTTTCGCTTATGCAAGGCGTTATGAGATTTGGGAAGAAGGGGAAGCATAGTCCCTGCTATATTGGGTCATATGAATCTTGTGAAGGACCAGTCAATTAATTTATGAGTTGTAGTTGCCACCAGAATTAGCGGTGGTACAATCAGTATTTCACATGTCATGTTATAACATTTAGGTTTCCAGTACTCAGATACTCATGTCAGTTTAGTACTCAGATACTCATGTCAATTCAGTACTCAGATACTCATATCAGTTCAGTACTCAAATACTGATGTTAGTTCAATACTCAACTAGTCATGTCAGTCCAATACTTAGATATTCATGCCAACTTAGTACTCCAATATTGATGTTAGTTCAATAATCAATTATTCATGCCAGTTGATATTTAGATATCCATGTTAATTCAGTATTCACATATCCATGGAAGACAAATATTCAGTCAATGTAGTAGTCATTCAGTTCAGTTTCTCAACAATTCAGTAATCATGTATTCATTATGTTTAGTATGTAGTGTTAATGAAAGTTCATGTTTCTACCGGAACCGTTTAAGGTTCAGAGTTAGCGGAAGTTATACTCAGGACAATTATTCGAGGACGAATGATCCCAAGGGGGAGATAATGTAACATCTCGTATATTCAGACTAGGTGTGGACATAGTAAATGGGTATTAATTTGATATTTTAGACATATGAAGTCTTAGCGGGATGAATATGGGTAAAAATAGTTGTTTTAGAATCAAGATGGAAAGTGAGGAGTATAAGATTTGACAAAATCGACTAAGTTTAAAGAAGGTCTTCTTCCATCAGGGTTTAGTGAAAATATATAAGGAATTTGGGAAAACACAAGGCATAAAAGTTTTAGGCCATTTAAATAGCTTTACAACGATATATTGTGGAACCCAAACAGAGCTCTTTTCAAAACATTATGCCCGTTTTACAGAATAGTGCATAACCACCGAGTTCGGGCGTGTTTGACCGCAACCGCGGTCGTGAGGTAGTGCTCCAGCTATTTACCCCGGTCGGGAGCGCGGTCAGGCCCACTGGGACGCGGTGGTAAACTTGGGAATTGTTTTTAGCCCTATTTCGTCCCTCACAACCCCAAAACATAAAAACTTGCTCTAGAGAGAAAACCTTTCAAAAACCTAACTCCTTAAGGGTCCTTCCACCACCCAAGGTAAGTTCTAATGGTCATTCTAAGTTAATTACAATTTCCTAACATCTTATAACATGGTTAAACCCTCCATGTCATTAGATATCTGATCGGGACATCGTTGTTGAGAGAAGGAACGCTAGAACTCGAATTTAAGGGGATCGAACATAAAAAGGTTATGTCTGCACGCTCTAACTGATTCTAGCATTGGATTAATAATCATAGACTCTAGTTCATGAGATATGAGTTGATGGTTTTGATAGAAAAGCATGAACGGTTATAGGTTTGGGGTGTTGATTGTTGTATTGGTTAAGAGTATTATTTACCTTATGGGTGATAAACAATGATGTTGATTATAACCATTTGAGATTTTAGAATTTATCTAGGAGCAAGAGAATGGGTTATTGGATGTAGAGACACAATTACTAAGGACTATTAAGCTTTACGCCACCAAGTATTTGAGAAAATGTCGATGTGACCAAAACATGAGTATTATTGCTAATATGGAATCTCTTTGACTTCTATTGATATAGATTGAAGTTAAAAGGGTTGGCGAATGTTGTATTACGCTCAAGAGCAGGAAGTTAACGTATGTGAGGCTAACTGTCTATGTTTGGGAATGTTAATGATTCTCCCTACACTATGTTTCTTTTACAATATTACTAATTGCCTCAGAAATATAGTTTAGCCTAGTTCATTGAATAGTTGTAGAGCTTCTATTCTTTAACTTCATAACTCGTTCATAACTTTCATTCTGAATGTTGTGAACTTAGTGCATATTTAATATAGACTTGGGTTTAATGCACCCGAGTCTTAGCATAGCTTACTCAGTATGCCATAACCAGTTGAAGTTTCAGTGTTCATAAGTAGTTCAAGAATACATGTCTCAGTTTAGCCCTATTCAGTGTTCTAGTCTTATGTAAATCAGTGTAATCCAGTATTCCAGTATCATGTAACTCAATGTGATTCAGTATTTCACTATCACGTATTGCAGTATGATTCTCATTTCTTGATTTTAAATCCCTGAATGTGGAACACCTATATTTGGGCCCGAGACCGCAGTTAATGCTTTATGCATCTTTAGGCCTGAGGCCGCAGTTAATGCTTTATGCACCTTTGGTCCTGGGGCCACAATTAATGCTCTATTCATCTTTGGTCATGAGGCCGCAATTTATATTTTATTTATCTTTGAGTCTGAGGCCGCAATTTATGCTTTTATGCATTTTGGACCAGAGGTCGCAGTTATGTATACGTATACCTTGGCTCGAGGCTGCATTTTGTGTGTGTGTGTATATATATATATATATATATATATATATATATATATATATATATTGTGCCTAAGGTTGTAGTTTAATATTCAGATAAACAGGTTATTCATCATTCAGAAGAGGGAGTATTCATATTCTTAGATAAACAGGTTATTCATCATTCAGAAGAGGGAGTATTCATATTCTTACTTCCTTTCAGTTCAATTATTAGTTACCATATCAATTATTAGTTATCATTTTAGATACCAGTTATCAATATAGTTATCAGTTACTTCCTCAGTTTCAATTTGTGAGAACCTATTTGACTGGGCATGGAATTTAAGAAAAGAGAGAAGACTTTTGAACTTGTGGTGGAAAATGAAGCACATATAATTTGTGTGGCTATAAATCATTGCATAAAGGTAAATTGTTTCCAAATAGGAAAAGAGGTCATTCTTTTTGGCACGGACTAAAAAAAATAGGTTCACATAAATTGAAATGGAGGTAGTATAAGTTATCATTTCAGTTTCAATTTTAGCATTTACCATTCTTTTTTTCAGTTGCTTTACATACCGTGTAGTTCAAATGTACTGACGTCCATTTTGCCCGGGGAATGAATCTCACGATGTAGGTAATTATTTACAGGTTAATGATAAATAGCGCTACGATTCTCGTACCAGCTATTTTGTGATCCCCAGTTCTTTCTGGGCATTATCATTACTACACTCTTCAGCATTTTCATTTAGTCAATATTTTCAGTACAAATTAGAGGCTTCATAGACTTGAGTAACAGTTAGATAGAGTCGCAAGCTTTTCACATTAAGCTATATTAGCTAGAAATATGTTTTAGAAATGTATTAGTATTTCCGCACATTGATTTGTATCATTCATACTTTCAGTATATCAACATGTGTTAGTTTATCTTCCGCATTCAGTATGTTATGATATCATATGTTGATTCAGTCAGCCAGTTGTTTCTCTCGGTCACATGTAGTCAAGCACCGAGTGTCGTGTTACGTCCAGGCCTAGGTTTGGGGCATGACAGTTTCACCAGGAGAAACTTTCGGTCCAAGCTCAGTCGATGCGTAGTGATCTCTGATGGGATCCTTGTCATATCTAGATAGGACCAAGCAAAACAATTCATGTTATTTAAAAGGAATTGAACGAGTTTTTTTCTTTCCGTGCCCAGGGATACCTTTCGATCTAGCAGATGCTCGATCAATATGATTTGTTCCAGCTATTTGACTGTTGACTTTGTTGTATCAGAATCATCGGGGATTATGAAGGTTCAAGGTATCATATAATCATCATCCACAAAAGTTTCCTGCTCCTCCGATTGAGCCGACGCCGGTGACTGTGGTTTCTATTTGACTTATTTCTTTCCCATTGACTCCTACACTTTTACTGATGAAAGTGCTAACACTGGTTCTACCTCATTCATTGCAAACATTTCTTTGGTAGTGGGTTTTTCATCGCATATTGTTTTGATTCCTTCTGGTGTTGGGAATTTCAGGACTTGATGAAGTGTCGAGGGTACTACCCTCATGTTATGGATCAAAGGTCTCCCGAGCAACACATTTTACCTCATGTCGCCTTCGATCATATGGAACTTAGTTTATTGGATGGTCCCGACCACATTTATTAGAAAAATGATTTCCCCTTTGGTGGTTTCACTTTCCATGTTGAAGTCGTTAAGCACCCGAGCTGCAGGCACGATTTGATCTTGAGGCAAAGTTGCTCTATAACCTTTGATCGAATATTATTTTCTTACCTATATTAATCAACATACATTTTGACTTGAATTTTATTCATAAGGATAGTTATTAACAATGCGTCGTTGTGAGGTTGCTCGATCCCTTCTGCATCCCAATGTTGGAAGATATGGTTTCTTATGGTAAGTAGTCTTACGTTAGCTTTTCCCATGTGATTGTCACCTTGGTGCATTTAGATACCCGTCATTGTGGAATATCGACCCCACTAACCATCATGTGAATTACATGTTGTGGCTCTTCCAGTTCGTTCTATTTGTTTGAATCTCTATTTTTGAAATGGTTCTTGGCTCGATTACTTAAAATTCTCGAAGGTGAGCCCCATTGAATAAACAAGCTACCTCCGCCCCCAGCTGTCCGTAATCTTCGGTTTTGTGACCATGGGTACCATGGTATTTGCACATTTGATTTGGATTCCTCTGAGCTCTGTCGGCCTACAGGGCCTGGGCTATCTCGTATCCTTGATCCGTCCAATGGTTGATACAATACCTAATGCATTAATTCTGAAGTTGTATTCTGATAATCGGGGTGCTTCTGTGGGCTCGACATGTTTATCAAAGATATCTTTACTCATGAGCTCTCGGTAGCTCTTTCCTCGATCATTCCTTTAATCATGTCGATCAGGATTACCTCCTGGGCCGTTATTTTTATGATCTGCGTTGTTTGGTCGGTAACGATTTATGTTAGATCAGGGTTCTCTATCGATGTCCCTTTAAATTCTGCCGACATGCCTATTTAAGTAAATAGAACCGGAAGGGGTTCCCAATTAATATTCCTCGACCCTGATCTTCGACTGATATCGATTATGCACATCGGAACATGTCATAGCTGGATATGCAATTAGATTCTCCTTTAGTTGTTGTGATGCTATCGAAATTCGTCGTTCAAACCTTGAGTGAAAGCTTGAACAACCTAATCGTCTATGACCGGGGGTAGGTTTATGCGTTCCATCTGGAACCGAGATATGAATTCCCTTATCATCTCATTGTCCTTTTTTCTCACATTGAAGAGGTTCGACTTCCTAGTCGTAATTTTTATTACTCCAGCATGTGCCTTTACGAACGAATCTGCAAGTGTGACGAAGGGATCGATGGAATTGGGCAGCAAATTATGGTACCATATAATTTCCCCGTGTGATAAAGATTCACCAAAAATTTTCAATAGGTCAGACTCAATCTCATCATCGTCTAAGTCACCCCCCTCCTTTATTGCGCACGTATAAGAAGTGACATGTTCATTAGGATCGGTGGTTCTATTGTATTTGGGAATTTCTGGCATACGGAATTTCTTCGGGATGAGATTCGGGGCTGCACGTAGAGAGAAAGTCTTCTGCACAAACTTCTTCAAATCAAAATCCTTTAGAATCGGGGGATGCCCCCAGTATTTGGTCAAACCTTGAGTTTTATATTTCTACATTTTTGTCATTAGCCTCGATTTTCTTTCCACCTGATTCGATCCGTTAAGTGAGCTCCTCGAGCATTTTCATAATGGCGGGATAAGTCCCGATTCATTGGCGTTCGATTTCTCCGGTATAGGTTCGATTCTATGAACAACTTCTTGTGATGTTTCGAGCTCAATTCTTCTGGGTGCTCGATTCTGATTTTGGAGTTGCGCTATCGCAGCTTGTTGAGTCTACAACATTTCGAATATCATTCGAAGGCTAATTCTGCCTTCTTCACTGCTCTATGTGTTCTGATCGGCTGCTCCAGCATATCTACGGAAGCTATTTTCGTGGTTGACACCCAAATTATCATTAATGGCAATATGAGAGTTGACATTGACTAGATCTACGGCCGGTGGTCCATCGCGGTTGACTGGAGGTACATTGTTTCCCCGGCCGACTATGTTTTCGTTCTCGCCATGAAGACTAAGGATGTTGTATGTGTGAGTGAGTGCTGCTTGAGAGTTTGACATGTTGATTCCTGAAATCAAAGATACTTACGAGAACAAGTGTAAAGCAATGTGTGTTATGGGAATTAATACCATGCAATTACTATTATACTTAGCCCCATAGTGGGCGCCAAACTATTTACCCTTAAAATTGGATAATAATTTAACTTATAATGTGGTTATAAGGATACATGATTTCACCTAATACTAATTGATAAATGTAAATATTATTAATAGAAATTAACGATAAGATAAAGCAAACCAGTGTTTGAACAGAATTCAGCCCTCGAGCTCGAATACCCTCGAATTGATTGGTGCGAGAACAGTTAAAATATAACAAGTTGATGAACAAGAATATGAACTAATGAAAAGGTGTTATATTGCTTTTATATCTCAGAGTGTAAGGTGTCTATAAAATGATTAGAACCCTATTTATATAGTAGATAAATCCTATCTATGGTAAAATTCTAATTATGGAAGTAAATCCCATGATTAGCCTAAACAATCACCCTTGATTTGATTTGTTCGGGGATCTCCGCCATAATTTTTGACCAGTCACGGATATCTCACTTCTGTTATTGCACTTTTCTCTAAGTCTATCCTATTTGGTCTCGATCACTACTGGCCTTGATCTCGACAGGCACCTCGCTTCTCGAACTTGGTACCTTGTCTTCGTGCTCTGGTCTGATCCACTACGAGGTCGACCTTCGACGCAACTCCCTGACCTCGTTCAAATAGTAAAATCGGGTAGGCGCGATTTTAACCGTATACACCCACAAACCTTTTTGGTCTGATATTCTTATGGAGAAGTATCGCAAAATGAAAACCTAAGGTTTCTTGATTCTTTTCCTAAGAGACGATCACACATTAGGAAAAACACCATTAGTTCATGAAGCATCTTCAAAGAGGGTTTACTTTAGAGCATTGGTAAATGGTAATGACAATAAGTAACATAAGGCTAATATTGACTAATTAACTTAATTAATTTATTTGTCGACAAAGTTAGTATTGCTTATACGAATCTTTCGAGTTCTTACTCGCTTATTCAAGCTAGCATAATGCGTATGTGTCAATAAAATTTGAATGAACAAGAATGCACCAATAATTCATGTATAATAATCAAACAAGACAATTAGGTATATGTTTATATTCTAACCGCGAATTCATTCCCTGATGCCAGGTTCAAGACTTACTCTATTTAATCCTACTGCAATATATACTTTCAAGTTCAATTCTAAATTCATAGATAGTATTTAATTGGTGGTCAAATAATTAAATAATAAGCGCATGATTGAATAAATAAACCAATACAATAAATTCACGAGAACAATTCAAGCTTTAAATCACAATGTTTATCTAGCACCCACAACCCTAGAATTTATAATAAACTATAAAATTAAGGAAAAGAGAAGAAAAACTTAGGGTTGAATTTGCTCCCAAATTACTCTAGCCGTCGTCCTTGTTCCAAAAGTCGGATTCTCCCAAAAGGAAAATAGGGACAATGGCATTATAATGATTTTTTTTCTCCAGATGATTCTCTCTTTTGCGCCCTGTGTCCATTAAGCCACCTTCGTAATAATAACAAATAAAAATTAGGATAGTTAGGTATATTTGGCATAAAATACAATTAAAGAGTGATGAAGTTATGAGTAAATTAATATCTAAACAGACATAAATATGTCTAACAGCAATAATTCACCTTAGTCTTTACCAAAACCTTTTGTATGGTCAGTTTGCTCTACATGGTACCAATCCTATATATCAAAACAAGAAAGGAATAATTAAATTGATTTATTATCGGTCAAAAGATATCTTTCTGATGCATGAGAAAAACAGTTTACTCAACGACATGTAGACAACATTGTGATATGGTATCCATCTCATTCAAATGGTTTGGTAGTCAAAATTATTGACTTGGTTTGGTTTGGCAGCCAACCTTGTNGACACACCAACAAAGAGAGAAAAGAGAGAGCAAGTCCATTAACTATAAGAAAATAGTTTGTGAAGAAAAATAGAGTGTGAGAGATATTGTAGTGAGGTGAAAAGGGCAAAAGCGTGTTTACTTCTTTTGAGGGTGTAGTGGTCTTAGAAGTATTTTTACTCGTTACTACACAGTGTAAAATTCCTCGCTATAGTGATATCAGTTGCTCTTCTTGGCCGTGGTTTTTTCCCTTATTCAGAAGGGTTTTCACGTAAAATCTTGGTGTCATTATTGCTGCATTTCTATTCTTGCTGATTTAACCATAACTTAGTGTTCTGCGTTTATCACTAATACTGTGAATACTATTTTTACGGGGTTTTATTCCCAACAAGTGGTATCAGAGCCAAGGTTCTGTCTGAGTATGCTCTGTGGTTGCAGCACAGTCTGAACTTTCACATCAAAAAAGAATTACTTTGGTCTCACAATAAATAGGATTTGTATTTGTGATAAACAATGTAAGCCAACACTAGTAGAATGGTTACTTTGAATAGAACAAATTATGCCATTTGGAAGGGCAAAATGGAAGATTTGTTCTATGTCAAGACTTTTCATCTACATGTCTTCACCACTATAAAGCCTGATAATAAATCAGATGAAGAGTGGAGTTTGTTACACAGGCAGGTTTGCGGCTTTATTTATAGTGGGTTGACGATAATATTTTGAACCATATTTCTGGGGAGACACATGCTCGGACCCTATGGGAGCACCTTGAAAGTTTGTATGCTCGAAATACTGGAAACAACAAGATGTTTCTGATAAAGAAGATGTTGGGTTTAAAATACCACGATGGTTCCGCGATGACAGATCATCTGAATAATTTTCAGGGGATCATGAACCAGTTATCTGCTATGGGCATTAAATTTGATGAAGAAATTCAAGGCTTGTTTCTACTTGGTTCCCTACCAGATTCTTGGGAAATTCTTAAAACTTCATTATCAAATTCTGCTCCGAATGGTGTGATCTCTATGGATCTTGCCAAGAGCAGCCTCTTAAATGAAGAGATGAGAAGAAAATCTCAAGGTTCCTCCTCATCAGATGTCTTGGTGACTGTCTCTAGGGGGAGAAGCAAGAATCGGGGTTCTCAAAATAGAGAACATAATAAAAGCAAATCCAGAAGTAGACTTAAAGATATTGAGTGCTATTATTGCGGGAAGAAAGGGCACACAAAGAAGTTCTGCCGGATTTTGAAAAAGGAGAATAGAGACAAGGAGGAACAAAAAGAAGATGGCAATCATGTGGCCACCGTCACTACAGAAGATCTTGTTACTGTCCTTGATGCAGATCTGATAAATATTGCTTGTGATGAGTCAAGCTGGGTTGTGGACAGTGGTGCCGCATCTCATGTGACATCAAGGAAGGAATTTTTCTCATCCTATACTCAGGGTGACTTTGGAACTTTGAGTATGGGTAATGAGACGGTATCTAGGGTGGCTGGTGTTGGAACGATTTGTTTGGAAACTATTATTGGAACTAAACTAGTTTTAAACAATGTAAAGCATGCACCTGATGTTCGTTTGCACTTGATCTCTGTTGGTGTTTTGGATGATGAGGGATATGTTAGTACCAATGGTGCTGGAAAGTGGAAGCTCACTAAGGGTTCCATGATTGTGGCTCGTGGGAAAAATGTCGTGATCTATACTGGACTACGACCTCTACCTGTGTTGATATAGTGAATGCCGTTGAGAGCAATAGCTCTTCAACCTTATGGAATAAGAGGCTTAGCCACATTAGCGAGAAAGGACTAAATGTTCTAGCCAAGAAGAAATAGTTGTCAAATTTTAAAAGTGCAAAATTAGGAAAATGTGAGCACTGCTTGGCTGGAAAACAAAAAAGAGTTTCTTTCCAGTCTCATCCTCCTTCAAGAAAGACAGAGTTGCTTGAGTTGGTGCATTCAGATTTATGTGGTCCAATGAAGACAAGGACTTTGGGTGGTGCACTTTATTTTGCTACATTTATTGATGATTGCTCAAGGAAACTTTGGGTCTACATCTTGAAGACTAAAGATCAAGTGTTGGGTGTCTTTAAGCAGTTTCAGGCATCAGTTGAAAGAGAAACTGGAAAGAAGCTGAAGTGTATTCGTACTGATAACGGTGGTGAATATTGTGGACCGTTTGACGAATACTGCAAGCAGCAGGGTATCAGACACCAGAAGACTCCTCCAAAGACTCCTCAGCTTAATGGTTTAGCAGAAAGGATGAACAGGACCTTGATGGAAAGAGTCAGATGTTTGCTTTCTGAAGCAAAGTTGCCGAATTCCTTTTGGGGTGAGGCTTTGTTGACCGCTGCACATGTTATTAATCTATCTCCTGCGGTTGCTTTGCAAAGTGATGTTCCAAATAGAGTTTGGTATGGAAAAGATGTTTCCTATGAACACTTGAAAGTGTTTGGTTGCAAAGCTTTTGTACATGTGCCTAAAGATGAGAGGTCAAAATTAACTGCCAAGACAAGGCAGTGCATCTTCATTGGTTATGGCCTTGATGAGTTTGGTTACAGGCTATATGATCCAATTGAGAAGAAGGTCGTGAGAAGCCGTGATGTTATCTTCGTGGAGGATCAAACCATTGAAGATATTAATAAAGTGGAGAAACTAAAACCTTCAAGTTCTGAAGGTTTAGTTAATCTTGATCAAGTTCCTCATACAAATGCAGATGACGTTGGTGGGCTCAATGATGATGGTGATGCTCAGAACCATATTCCAGATCAGCATATTGATGGTGATGATGATAACAACGCTAATGTTGATGAGCCAGATGCTCCTACTCACGAAGCTGTGGAAGAGCTAGATATTCCACTCAGGAGGTCTTCTAGACCCCATACTCCTTCCTCCCGTTATTCACCCGCTGAGTATGTATTACTCACTGATGGGGGAGAACCTGAATATTATGCGGAGGCCATAGAAGATGAGCACAAGGATCAATGGATTGAAGCCATGCAAGATGAGATAAAATCTCTGCATGAGAACCATACTTATGAGTTGGTGAAATTGCCTAAAGGCATGAGAGCTTTGAAGAACAAGTGGGTGTTCAAAGTTAAAGCTGAAGAACACAGTTTGAAGCCCAGATACAAAGCTAGATTGGTTGTCAAGGGATTTAGTCAAAGGAAAGGTATTGACTTTGACGAAATATTTTCTCCTGTCGTGAAAATGTCCTCCATTCGGACAGTTCTTGGTTTGACTGCTAGTCTTGATTTGGAGATTGAGCAGATGGATGTGAAGACTGCCTTTCTTCACGGTGACTTAGAAGAGGAGATCTATATGGAACAACCTGAGGTCTTCAAGGTAAAAGGTAAAGAAAATCTTGTATGCAAACTTAAGAAGAGTCTATACGGATTGAAGCAAGCTCCCAGACAGTGGTATAAGAAGTTTGAGTCTGTTATGGGGGAGCAAGGCTACAAAAAGACTTCTTCAGATCATTGTGTGTTTGTACAAAGATTTTCTGATGATGACTTTATCATCCTCTTGCTATATGTGGATGATATGTTGATTGTGGGCAGAAATGCTTCCAAGATTGACGAGTTGAAGAAACAGTTGAATAATTCTTTTGCAATAAAAGACTTGGGTCATGCTAAGCAAATTTTGGGCATGAGAATTACACGTTCAAGAAACGAAAGGAAGCTTTACTTGTCACAAGAGAAGTACATAGAACGTGTACTGGAGCACTTCAATATGAAAAGTGCTAAGTTGGTTCGCACACCCCTACCTGGTCATCTGAAGTTGAGTAAGAAGATGTGTCCTACAACAATGGAGGAAAAAGAGAGAATGACAAAGATTCCTTATTCCTCTGTCGTCGGAAGTTTGATGTATGCAATGGTATGCACTCAACCAGATATAGCTCATGCAGTCGGTGTTGTTAGCAGATTTCTTGAAAAACCCAGGAAAAGAGCATTGGGAAGCTGTAAAGTGGATACTCATGTATCTAAGAGGAAGATCAAATGAATGCTTATGTTTTGGAGGATCAAATCCAATTTTGAAGGGCTATACAGATTCTGATATGGCATGTGACCTTGATAACAGAAAATCCACTACTGGATATTTGTTTACTTTTTCAGGGGGAGCTATATCATAGCAGTCAAAGTTACAGAAGTGTGTAGCACTGTCTACAACTGAAGCGGAGTATATTGCGGCTACTGAAGCTGGCAAAGAGATGATATGGCTCAAGAGATTTCTTCAAGAACTTGGATTGCGACAGATGGAGTATGTGGTCTATTGCGACAGTCAAAGCGCAATAGACCTAAGCAAAAACTCCATGTATCATGCAAGAACAAAGCATATAGATGTGAGATATCATTGGATTCGTGAGCAGGTGGAGAACGAATCTTTACAGGTCAAAAAGATTCACACGAGTGAAAATCCTGCTGATATGCTAACCAAAGGGGTACCAAGAGATAAGTTCGAGCTATGCAAAGAACTTGTTGGCATGCACCCAGACTAGAAGACATTGCTACCTTCTCTAGATGAATGAGACTGGAGGGG